>MU225547.1:1156467-1167486 GCA_018584345.1 Thuja plicata
ATTTGAATACCTGGTTGATTGTAGACTCAGATAACCTTCATCTTGTAAACCTTTACATTTAAAAGCGTTAGGGTTAAGGGATGTTGACTCTAGTCATGATTCCCCTTAGACCCTCTTGTTGTAAATTCAATTTATAATTTCTCTTAACCAAAAAAAAGAAAAAATTTGTTGTGTTTTGGGTGAAAAATTTTTGGGCACGACATTTATCAAAGGGCAGTCGCATGATCTCATAAAGTAACTCAGAGTTAAGGATAATATATAGCGACTTGTAGACAAAATGATTACAGTTCACTGTGGTTAGGGTTGGCTCGAAACTAAGTTAGGTTTGAAGTCAACACGAGGTAATCTCCGTGTAGATTTAAGAAAATTTGATGGCTGGCATAAAAGCTTGATGCCCAGATGTAGTCTGTTTAACATATTAGGTAATGCGTCATGGTGCATGTGTTCCAAGTGGACTACATTATCGCTAAGTCTCATGAAGAGACCACAGTTAAGAAGAATGTAGAAGATTGTATGACTCCTTTATCGCTAGGTCTCATGACAAACTCATAGTTAATAGAAAGGTAAGGAGACTATGAGACTACCTTGTCACCAAGTCTTAGTAAGAAACTCAGGGTTAAAGGAAATGTTTCAACGACTCAACGATATGAGGGATTCGGTGAACTTGAGTTAAAGGTAGGTTAGGGTGAGTTTTGGGGTAAAGTCAAAGTTTAAATAGTAATGATTGAGTAGTTCCTATTTGATCCAACAGTTTGCGTAATGGCTTGATTACAAAATGCTCAAAATCTATTGTTCAAGGCATAATGCCAGGCTACCACGTGTCTATGCAGTAAAGCTAGGTAAAAGCAACAGATCAGAGATAGGATCTACGATCACATTTTAAACACAAATAAAGGCAATTTCAAAGCCATTGATGTAGATCTTGCACCAGCTGTGACCGTTGTCATGCAAATATTTAAAATTTCAAATATCTGATCTCAGAGTTATGACAGAACTGACTTGCAGCGAAAGTAGATGGATCGGCCGACTTCTAAGAAGCATAGTTATGGTGATTGGAAGAATATTCAAATTCATATCAGATTGAGTAGGATATTTTTGAAAAGCATTTATGAGAAGAATTGACAGTGTTAGGGTTTCTGATTATTCCATTGCTTATGAATTGCAACCCTAATTTTGGGAATCAGATTTGCTCCAAGTCTGCATGCAAAAGGAGGATGTATATAATAGTTTTAGAAGTTTTTGGTAATTAGAGTTTTCCAGTTGAAAAATTTATCTAAGGAATTCTTTTTTCCCTCTAATTTTGGCAATTTGTAATCTTTCATTGGAATCCAGACTCTGTGGGGATTATCTGTGACATTTTTTCTATCATCTGGTTTCCCTCTTTCTGTATTTTCTCTTAATGAATATGATACACTGGTTTATATCAGAGAAGTCTTAGATTCTATAGCACTTCTCTTTTTCAGCATCTTTATATGCTATTGTAGATTATTTGATTTAGGTAGTTCATGGATTTTGTTCATCCCTAACTATTTTGTCTCATATCTACATCCATTTGTTGAAGTGAACATTTTCTTTGCAGGTCACAATCCATGTCTAAATTTATTAGGAAAGCTATTGTTTTTGAAATATTTTCTTTCCTTGAATAGCCTCTTTCTATTTTGGACCCCTTTGTGAAATACTTATGCAAGCCTGCTCCAAAGGATTATGTTCTATTATATCTAAGAGTCTTCATGCTGGTGTGGCCACTATGTTCTCTTCATGTTACTTTTAGTGTATCACCTAGTAGGATAGTTTGTTTTTAGTTATTTCCCTTTCAGCATCTCCTCCTATCCCTTTTCCCTCAAGAGTTTCTTTTATGCATAAGAAGCAAATTTGGGTGATTATCCAAGAGGAACCAGCCTAGATCCTGGAGGCCTCATCTATGTTAGTAAAGGTCCCACAACCTGGAGATGATTCCCATGTTATACAAGATTATCAAGACTACAAGAGCTTGAGTTAGGGTGCAAAATTTAGTGTACAACATTTTGTGGCATGCCCGGTGGGACCATAAAAGAAGTTTATTTTCAAGATTATGCTATCACTGATATACTGATTGCATAATACAGACCTGAAAGAGGTTTCATTTTGAAAGTATATCTAGTGACTCCTTTGGTGAAGAACAGAAGATCCAGTCCTATTCAAATTTTATGAGAAAGGTCAGGACAAGAAGCTTAAAGCCTTTTGAGTTCTCGCAGCTACCCCTGAAAAGAAGTTACTGTAGATCATCTCAAAGAACACCCCTTACAAGGAGGGTGCAGTCCACACCGCCTGATACTTCAGAAAGAAGACCTTGGCCTTTTCACTATATAAGGAGAGGGAGATCTCTAACTAGAGAGGTACAAGAAGATTTAGCTCCACCCCTCAATTAAAATACAACTCGCGCAGTTGCTGCTCAACAAATCACAGCTCCTGCAATGGCTAGATAGTTTGCCTTTGCACCCTTCAACCAAGGTAGTCCTTTAAAATTCTCTCAACATCATAATGTGCCCTTGGTAGCACTCAAAAGTCTACCTGATTTCATAGGTGAAGGACAAACAACAACTTTTGAACACATAAGAGATGTGATTACTATCTGTAGTATACATAATATCACAGAAGAAGATGTGGCTACCAAGCTATTAGCAACCTCTTTCAAAGGTAAGGCCTTAGAATGGTTTAGAACTCTTGCTATTGGTTCTATTAATTCATGGGATGGATTAGGAGATTCATTAAGTAGATACTTTGAAGATAAATTAGATAACCTATCTTTGGTTGAGCAACTAACAACCATAAGGAGAGATCCTCAAGAATAGATGAAAGATTTCAATAATAGATTCCTCAAAAAATGGAATAGAATTCTAGTCTCAGTAAGGCCATTAGCTGACCATGCCTTCTTATACTTCCTGCAAATTTTGAATGGTCAAATATCTATCATGATCCAATCCATGGGAGGTACCTCTTTGCCTCAAGCTTTTGACATAGTTGTCAAGGCTGAAAATTGTTTAATCCAGGCAGGCATGATAGCCAGAAGGCCACCCATGCCCATCTTTCCTAATCTTTATAAATCCCACTGCACCTCTGCAAATACCTCCATTTACCCCTATACCCACTTTAATAGCACCTGAGGCCAGCACTAGCTATGAGAAATCCAAATCAGTTCGTTCTGAAGAGCTACTCGAATTAAGAAGTAGTTAACAAAAGATGCAAAATTAGCAGCAAGAAATGAAAAATCTGCTGTAGACTCTAACCAAGGAATTGACCAATTTGAAGAAATAGAATCAAGAGGTTAGACCACCTTATCAACAACAAAATCAAGGTCCTAATCAACAGTATCAAAATCAAGGACAACCTTACCAACATAATAGGCCACCATATCAAGGAGGTTATCAGGGACAAAGGCAGAACTACAATCAGAGGTCATTCCAACCTTATAATCCAATGCCCCTTAATTTTGCAAACCTAATCAAGGATGTGGTCCCATGTCAAAATAATCTTTCTACAGAGATGGAATGGTGCTATCCTTGTAATTAGTCCCATAGCCAGACAACATGCTTAAATGGAAGGGTACACCAAGCACTTATGGTACAAAATGCTTCAAATATACAATCAGAGGCCTCTTCTAGTAGGTCAATGCCCCAACAAGAAGCACATGCAGATGAGACTGCTCTCCCTAATTGGGAAGAACATGATTTCAATGGAGTTAATGGAGAATCCCCAATTGCTGCCAACACAAGGTCTAAAGAAGAGTTCAAGACATGGAGCAAATGAAAGATAGGGATAAGGCTTCTACATCTGCAGAATCTTCACAACCATTTACTCCTATCATACTAAAGAAGGTCCCCATCATTCCAATCAAGGAAAATCAAACTTCAAAGGAGGTTAAGCCCATCATAGTAAAAGCACACCAAAGAGTATACACAACAATGCCTTTCAACATTGTGGACAATATGAAGAAAGCAAATGTTACTATGTCTATGTGGGACTCTTTGGCTATTCCAGGGTAGCCTGAAATCTTGAAGAAGTCTATGAGTGAAGTGTCAACTCCTCAACCCACAAAAGATACAACAAAGCCAGTGTTGGTCAACACTGATCAAGAAAAGGAGGCTCCAAGCAACAACTCCAAAGCAAATACCATTCAAGGTAGGAACTTAAAGCCATCTCCCTTTTATGTATCTTTAATTATTGGAAAATATTTAGTACATAATTATATGGTAGATAGTGGAGCTACTAGCACTGTCATGCCTAAGAAAGTGGCTGACCAATTGGGACTGAAATATGAACCTTTCCAAAAGAGGGTTACCCAGCTTGATGGTTCCTCAATAAACACAATAGGTGTAGCCAAGGATACCAGTTTAATCCTCCATGCTAGCCCCAATTTCTCTATCCTACTTGACATATACATCATAGATCTCCCCACCTTATTTTCCATATGTTTATCAAGGGAGTTTACAGCCAAGATAGGAGGCTATCTTTCTTCTGATTGGTCTCACATGCTCTTCCATACAAGATATGGAACCAAGGTTACTATCAAGTCTTAATCATTGGAAACACACCATATAGAACCTTATGTGTCCAACGTACTCAATTCAAGCCACTTTGCACTTGATAGTAATGACTTCCCAATCATCAGAGAAACACACACTAAAATAGAAGGTTTCCCAGATATCTATCTAGATGAATTGGAATCAGAGAGAGATTCAAAGGACCAAGCCAATGTTATTTGGGATGCTGGTTTGGGAAACTATTTAATACAAGCAGGTGGATTTATAGAGCCAAATCTTTCTAAGAAGGATACTAAGTCAGAAGACCAGAACAATCAAGTTTGGGAACTATACTTTGATGGTGCTAGAAGTAGGCATGGTGCTAGTGGTGGTGCTATGTTAGTCTCTCCTAATGAGGAGAAGTATTATACAAACTTTAGGTTCAGTTTCTCTTGCACTAGCAACACTGCTGAATATGAGAGCCTAGTGAATGGATTGGAATGGGCAAGAAAGAGAGGGATCAAAGCCCTAAAATTTTATGGTGACAGTGAGCTGGTTGTCAGCCAAGTAAGAGGGATAAATGCAATCAAAATTGATACAATGAGGGCATACACGCATCGATTTTGGGATGCTATAGAAGATTTCCATGCTTTCAATATTGTTGCTATCCCTATGAAACTAAATCAGAATGCAGATAGATTAGCTATTGTTGGATCACAATATGATATCTCTAATAGCATTTCAAAGGAGAGAGACCAAGAGAATATTAAATTAATTTTCAGACCTTCTATCCCTGATAATAATATTAATTGGAAAGTGTTTGACAATGATGAACAAATTCTGAAGTTCTTATTTGAAGAGGATGTTTTCTCAGAACATAACCAAGATAGACTAATGCAGAACTATAGTGATCAAGTGATACAACTTAGATAAAATAAGATACCCAAGGGTCTTGTCACCTTAGAAGCTATCTTCAATAAAGATGATCAAGTTAGAAGTAGTAAAATTGGCCTGGTGGTCCAACAAGAACATTGTAATGAACTAGAGTTGGAGCCAGGTAAAAGTCTATAATTTGGGAAGGTAAATACTGATTTAGAAAAGTAGGCCTATACCCAATTATTTTAAGAGTTTAGTGATATACTTGCATGGAAATATGAAGACCTCAAAGGTTTTAATCTAGCCCTTGCTCAGCATACCATTGAATTAGAACCAAATGCCAAACCAATCAGGCAAAAACAAAGGCTTGTCAACCCCAAGCTTGAACCACTTATGCATAAAGAAGTGCTAAAACTCATTGAAAGTGGAATTATTTACCCCATCAAGCATACTAGTTGGGTTTCCAACCTTGTTCCTATTAGGAAGAAGAATGGGGAACTCAGGCTATGTGTTAACTTCAGGGACCTTAATAGGGCATCCTTAAAAGATCGCCATCCTCTGCCATCTATTGAGAAAATTCTACAATGTGTTTATGGATCTGAAAGATTTTCATTACTGGATGGCTATTCAGGATATAATCAGATCCTCATTAATGAAGGAGATAAATATAAGACTACATTTACAACCAAGTGGGGAACCATGGCTTATCAAAAAATGCCCTTTGGTTTGTCAAATGCAGGTGCTACTTTTCAAAAGGCAATGGATATGACCTTTAAAAGCATCATGTACAAGTTTGTACTGGTTTACTTAGATGACATAATTATTTATTCTAAACATGCAGTAGACCATATCAAACACCTGAGGAAAATATTTGAAAGGTGTAGAGAATTTGGGATATCTCTTAATCCCAAAAAATGTGTGTTTGCAGTTCATCAAGGGAAATTGTTAGGATATATAGTATCCAAGGAAGGGATTATAGTAGACCCTGAGAATATTGCATCTATTCTAGAGCTACCCCTACCACATCACAAGAAAGGTCTTTAATCTTTCATAGGAAGGATTAACTTTGTCAGGCATTTCTTGCCTGGTATTGCAGATTTACTAAAGCCTTTGACATCAATGTTGAAGAAGAATGCATCTTTCTGTTGGAGCAAAGAAGGGAAATCTAGTTTCCAAGCCATCAAAGAAGCATTGATAGAAGCTCCTGCCCTATTGAACCCAAATTTCAGCAAGGATTTTATCCTTTATGCTTATGGAGGTACTGATGTTATTTATGCAATATTGACCAAGAAAATTCTGAAGGATTGGAGCAACCTATTGCTTTCTTTAGCAAAGGTTTAGAAGAATATGAACAAAGGTATTCCTTTGTAGAAAAACATGTGCTTGTTATGGTTAAAATCCTAAATAAGTTCATACATCTGCTAACCCACAGCAAAGTGTGACTAAAATTTACTCATCCTGGTGTCAAAGAGTTCTTACTTTCTAGAGACATAAATGAAAAAAAGAGTTGGTTGGATTACCAAAGTCATGGAATATGACATTGATATCCAAATCACTAAACTAGTCAGAGGTAGAGGCTTATGTGAGAAATTGATAGAAGATGATACCTTAAGAAAATAAGAGCAAGAGAATGCATCCTTAGTTATGCATTCAGTAGAAGATCATGCCAAGGCAGCAGGTTGGTTGCCTAACATGATTCATTACCTAAAAATAGGACAATGCCCTATAGATTTGGATTCAGCCAAGAGAAGGTACTATAGATTACAATCTATTCCCTTTGTGCTGATAGGTGAAACTCTTTTTAGAAAGGACCACAATGGTGTCCTTTTGAGGTGCATAGATTCAGAAAAGATAGCAAGTTTCCTATTTGAATTCCATGATGGACCTTCTAGAGGTCATTTCTCTCCTAGGACTACTACTTTTAAGATCATGAGGATTAGATAATATTGGCCATCTATCTTTAGGGATAGTCATGATTATGTAAGAAAATGCATCAAGTGTGCCATGTTTGCAGGAAAATAAAAACTTGCACGCTTGCCCCTTTAGCCCATCAAAACAGAACAACCTTTCATGAGATGGGGCATAGATTTCATTGGCATGATTAATCCTCCATCTAGTGCAGGCCATAAATGGATAATTGCTACTATAGATTATTTCACTAGATGGAAAAAGACATTTCCATTGAAGGAAGCAAATGGGAGTGTTGTCCTAAGCTTTTATGATGATATTATTCACATATTTGGTGTCCCTGACTCCATTATTTTAGAAAATGCACTAGCTTTCATAGGCCTTAAAGTCTCAGAGTGGGCAATTAGACATGGTGTTTATTTGAACACAAGTTCAAACTATTACCCTTAGGGGAATGGTTTGGTAGAATCGAATAATAAGAACTTGATCAGGATAATCAAGAAGACATTACAAGAAAACCAAAGAGATTGGCACACAAAATTGAAATCTGCCTTATGGTTAGACAGAATTACCCCAAAGAAGATCATTGGGAATTCTCCTTACATGTTAGTGTATGGTGTTAGTAATAACTGAGAGGGGGGGGGGGGGGGGNTGAGAGGGGGGGGGGGGGGTGAATCAGTGGCCTCAAAAATTTATCCTTCAAAATTTAACCACTAATCAATAAACCTTAGATTATTATGTCCCGACAAGATGCATGCCATGAAATACTAATAATGATTTAACTATCTATCAGTTTTCCTTGTCTGTCCTTATTCTCCTTGATTACTGATAAGCAGTATAACTATTTACTGAAACTCAGTAAATAAGCAGAGTATACCGATCAACCCAGTGCTAACTATGTCAGATAAACAATAATAAAGAAATGAATCATACACACATAAAACATGAATTTTAACATGGAAACCCTGTTAAGGGAAAAACCAATGGGACCGGTACCCCAAATTTTCACTCTTCTAAAGTGAGCCCTATTAGGAGCCAACCCTATTAAAGGTTACAAACATGTTGTTAAGTGCGACCTTATTAGAGGATTTTATACATAGAGGTTGTCACTTAGTATCGGGCATCTATTGCTACCATCCTTGAATCAGCCTCCTTCTTAGACTGTCAATAGGTATCGGGTAAGTCCAATGCTACTTTCATGAATCAACCTTTTTGGCACTCCTTGGGATGTACCTTAATATATAGAAGACTATGAAGTCCTTCTCTATTAAGAGACTTGATGCTTCAATGGTTAAACTGAAACACTATGACCTGTTCATGATACAACTTTGAATTGCAGATTTTTAGATCTATTTAAGTACATTACCTCTCTGATCAATGTATCAATTCAATTCTTTGTGCTCCACACTTTCTGCTCTGTAATGCTATGCTTCACTGTTTTTCGGTGTCTCTAGAATTATTTAGCTCTCCTTCAGCTTGATTGATCAAGACTATATGAAGATATTCTTCATCAGTTTCTCTTCAACATCCTCTTTCTATTCACTCCCTTTAATCCCCTTTTCATCGCGTCGAAAATGAATTAAGTGTTAGTAATAACTGAGAGGGGGGGAGTGAGTCAATGGCCTCAAAAATTTATCCTTCAAATATTAACCACCAATCAAATAAACCTTAGATTATTAAGTCCCTACAAGATGCTTGCCATGAAATACTTATAATGAATAAATTTCTGTCGGTTTGCCTTGTCTGTCCTTATTCTCCTTGATTACAGATAAGTAGTATAACTATTTACCGAAACTCAGTAAATAAGTAGAGTATACCGATCAACCTAGTGTTAACTATGTCAGATACAAAACAATAAAGAAATGAATCATACACATATAACTCATGAATTTTTAACATGGAAACCATGTTAAGGGAAAAAACCACTGGGATCGGTACCCCAAATTTTTACTCTTCTGAAGTGAGCCATGTTAGGAGCCAACCTTGTAAAAGGTTACAAACACACTTTAAGTGCGACCTTGTTAGAGGATTTTATACATAGAGGTTGTCACTTAGTATCAGGCATCTATTGCTACCATCCTTGAATCATCCTCCTTAGACTATCAGTAGGTATCAGGAAAATCCAATGCTACTTTCATGAATCAACCTTTTTGGCACTCCTTGGGATGTACTTTAATATATAGAAGACTATTAAGTCCTGCTCTATTAAGAGACTTGATGCTTCAATGGTTAAACTAAAACACTATGAACTGTTTCTAATGCAACTTTGAATTGTAGATTTTTAGATCTATTTAAGTACATTACCTCTCTGATCAATGTATCAATTCAAAACTTTGTGCTCCACACTTTCTTCTGTATGATGTCATGCTTCACTATTCGTCGGTGTCTGTAGAATTCTTTAGCTCTCCTTCAGCTTAATTGATCAGGACTGTATGAAGTTCTTCTTCAACATCCTCTTTTCATTCACTCTCCTTAATCCCCTTTTCATGAATGTGTTCTTTTTTAAAATGAATTAAGCTTGCCTCTTATATAGACATGATATTCATTGTTTCTTGATTCTTGATTTTGGGCGTGAAAAACAATCCAGCCAATTTGATTTAAAGAATAACTCCTGATTTATCTCATAGTTATCTTCTTGCCAATTGTACAAATCTTCTTTAAATCAATTACTTAACTCTGGTCGAATAAAACAAAGAAAATAACCAGTTAAGTCTATCTTTAGCTCTTGTCAGCTAGATATTTTGTCATTTTCTGAACTCTTTGTTATGTTGGTCAATTATTTAGTTAGTTGTTGGTAACAACTGATAGTTCTGTCGACATGACTCCAGTTAGCTTCGGGATCTCTGTTCGTCGAGCATCATTAGATTTTTACTCGTCGGGCAACTCTATTTTCAGTTTGTTGGGCATCCTGTGGTTTTTCTTCGTTAGGCAACACTGTCTTCTACTCATCGAGTATCACTATGACTTTTCTTCTTTTCCTTTACCGATGGTGTGCACTCTATCGGTGTTATCTGTCACTTAGTGAATACTTGACATTTATGCATTGCTGAAAGCATAACCTTTGTTCTATTGATTCTCTGAAGTCTTTTGCATTATGTACATGACCATACAGATGATATCAAGTTGACATCAATGATAATACAAACCATTAATTGATTTAATGCTTTGGATTATCTTCAACTTAACATTATCAAACATTTAATCAGTTACATGTCATCAATCTCTCCCTTTGGCATTGATGGAAACATACTATGTTATCACACTATACTATTTCTAATACAATATGAAATACAACAGTTGAGATTCATCAAACTACCAATCCTTTTGTTTGATAACCGATAAATGTCTGAACTCTAGTAAGCTTTGTTTTAGCTTAGATTTGATTCTTGCAGCTCTTTGCTTTCTGATGTGTTGAGCCCTCTTCTTGTATCAATTTCTCTCTTGTGGTTGTTCTCTTTCTTTGATGTCTTTTTCTCTTGTCAGCAAATCTCCCTTTGTATAATCATGTTTCATACAATTTTCTCTCCCTTAGGATATAATCTCTCCCTATTGGAGTAATCTGATAATGGATAATCTTTCTCCCTTTTTGAGAAGAATGTGATAATATGCATAATCTCTCTCCCTTTGACAACAATGCCAAACAAATATTTTACAAATATCTGACATTCATGTCAAGCAATCATTTTTCTCCTATCCATAATATATTCCTTGAATTTCCCTTATCCATCAGCAATAC
>MU225548.1:6414-27747 GCA_018584345.1 Thuja plicata
TATATATATATATATATATATATATATGTATCCCCCTATTTCTCTATCCCTCGATCTTTCTATTGCTCCTTTCTCTCAGTCTTTCTGTCCATATATCTCTACCTCTACCTCCCACATCCACCTATATTTCTCTCTAAGATCTATATAGTTCACACTCTTCCTTTGTATCTATCAAACTTTCTCTCCCTCTCCTCTCCATTTCTCCGCTCTCCTTATCTCTTTGTCTCTCTCTACTCTCCCTCTATGTATTAAGATATATATCCCTCTCCATGTCCATGTCCATCTCTCTTTGTCTACCTATACTTCTATTTGTTTGTTTGTCTCTATATCATTTTGCCTCTCTATTTCAATCTTTCAACATTTCATCTTCCATCTCTTCCTCTATTTCTAACTATCCCTAAATATCCATTCCTATATCTCTCTAGATATTACTTCCTATCACTATCTTAATTCCATCTCCCCCTCTTTATATATTTATCTCTTCCATCCTAGTTATAATTTTTGCTCAAAAGTTTTATTTTATTCATGCTTTGACATGAGTGAATCCATGTAATTGATTGGAAACTGTAAGAGTGAGAGCATCATGTGGCATTTGAGCATTTGAAGCTTATCTTCAAACCTTAAATAGAAAGGTAATAATACTTTTCTATATAAAATGTTAAATAGGGTAAATGTAAAAATAAAAATTAAATGAATTAGTAAAAGGTTGGGGTCCAAAGGTGAGCGGGAGTGGAAGATGGTGGGAAGAGGGGCAAGTGGCTCATAATCCTTCCATTGTAGGGAGAGGGAGGTGTTCTTTGCTCTGTGAAACTAGCCTCACGTGTTCCCCTCCAATTTAGGCCACTAGACAGACCTTCCCCCTTCGAGGAAGGGCCTTGCAACAACTCTCTACTTGGATGAGGGCGTGCCACATAATATGCTGCACATCTCCCATCCTTGCACTCCGACGACTAACCTATTGCTCAACCTTGTGTTCCCCCGCTTGGGTTACAAGCTCGCGCTACTAAGCTCAGTGAAATACAGTCTTTCACCGTGGTAACCTAAACGCCATATTTTTACTTCTCTATTGCATGTGGGATTAATAAATAGTTCTTCTGCCACTGTTCAAAGAGTGCCGATGCTATCTTTAATGTTTTTATGCCTCATCACAATAATAACAGTGACCCCTTCCTCTTTAGCATGGCCTGTTCAAAGTGTGGCGATGGTCACTAGTGCACGTTGTTCCTTTGTTGGAGGTTCTGTTACAGAATGTGACAATGGCGGTGGGGGAAACGATGCACAATGCAGGGAAGCTCCAAAGATCTTGGCATGTGCCGGTTTTGATGGAATTGAATTACCTACAACAATTCTCCATGTAAAAACACATTGATGGAGAATCCGACAGAGATGGTGACAAAAGTATATACTTCTAATTGGATGATTTGCTGGGTTTGCAAGATTAAAGAATTTAGTTATTGAAATGATAAAGGAGATCAATATATCAAGGGAAGGCTCTATTAGATCAATAGTGGGTCTCTCATATATGTAATTCATTCAACATTTAATCTACATTGAGCTGTTGCAAAAGCGTGATCGCCATAAAATGTGGGAGCAAGGCTGGAAAGACTGTGTATGAAGTTCGCACAAATGTTGCCTAAAATTGTAGGAATCGGTGTAGAAAGGAAAGTGATGAATGGTAACTAAGTATAGCAAGAACATCCCAACTCCTCCCTATTTTCCTTTCCTTCCACTCTGGAAAGCGTGACTCCAATACAGGTATCCACAAAGTCCCCATCAATAAAATCACAAGAAAAAACTTGCAACCTGTCTGCATACCAAAGACTTTGAGCCACCAAATACTCCATAATACTCTCAAATTTGGTCGCCGAAAGATCCATATCGATCCAATTATCCATTAGAAATCCGTAGCTCCACAAAGGGGAAACAACAGGGGAACACGATGATGAGGGTTTACATACACAAAGAACTCTTTTTGGCACCAGTTCGCCCAAAGTTTTCCCAAAAATGCTCATTTGAGGAGAAATTAGATGATCTTTGAGCTGCTGGATTAGCCATTTCTGGATCTCCGACGGGTCTCTGTGGTGATACTCTATTCAAATATGTAAAATAATTGTGAAAAATCTATTGCAGTCACTGATTATTAATCTCCTATCTCGTAAAGATTATTTAACTGTTGGAAATAAATTTTACAGATGAATATAAAAAAATAACACAACTGCAACTTCACTAAAATACAGAAAGAAACAAGCAACACAAAGACACAATATTTTTGGACAAATTGTCCCTGGAAAATCCCCTAAGGGAAAACCAGTACTACAAGTGAGAAATATATATTAATCTTCAAAAAATTAAGAGATACAAAATTCCTTGCCTTTCAGTGGTAGAACTCAGACAATCTCCTAACTCCTCCTGCTGATATTACTCCACTGCTATCTCCCAAAAGCTATCACTGCACCCTTGCTAACACTGTAAGACTACTTGCTAACACTGCAAGTTTCTTCTTCAACTTGTATTTCTCCAAATGCCCCTTGACCCCCTTTTATAATTCCTCCAAGATCCAATCTTAATGGCTAAGATTATGTTGACTTCATCAATAACTTTCTGGAAGTTTTTGATCCTGGAAGTTTTTGACTTCTGGAAGTTTCTTGCTTCTAGAAGTTTCCGATTTTGGAAGTTTCTGGCTTCTGGAAGTTTCCGTTTTTGGAAGTTTCCAACTTCTGGAAGTTTCTGACTTCTAGAAGTTTTTGATTTCTAGAAGTTTCCGGTTTCTAGAAGTTTCTACAAACTAGAAGTTTCTACAAACTAGAAATTTCTACAGACTAGAAGTTTCTACAAACTTAGAAGTTTCTACAAACTAGAAGTTTCTACAAACTAGAAGTTTATACAAACTTAGAAGTTTCTACAAAGAGTCAAATAAATAATTATTAGCAAATGGAAGAACAACTGTCCAAGCTACCAAACTAACACTCCCTCTTAGTGAGGAAGTTCCGCGCAACACCCAACTTATCTATGAAGAAGATGAATTTTTCCTTTCCCAGTGCCTTTGTTAGAATGTCTGCTACCTGCTGATCTGTAGGTATAAATTGTAGCTGAACAATCCCCCACTGTACACAATCCCTAATGAAGTGATACCTGATTTTAATATGTTTTGACCTATCATGAAACACCAGATTCTTAGTCAACTTGATGCAACTCTGATTATCACAATGTATCACCGTAGTCTCAACCTTCTGACCAAACAAGGTTACTAGAAAATTCCAAAGCCATATAGCTTCACAAGTCGCCATGCTGGCTGTAATATATTCTAACTCTATAGAACTCAAAGCTACACACTTCTGCTTCCTACTAAACCAAGAGACAACTCCTGATCCCAAATTGAAACAACACTCTGAAGTGCTTCTCTTGTCTGTTGTACTACCTACCCAATCTGCATCAGTATAGCCTATCAAATTTATACCTTCACCTTGAACATATCTGATCCCATAATCTACTGTACCTTGCAAATAACACAACACATGCTTTTCTGCTACCCAATGTACTCTCTTTGGCTCAACCATGAACTGACTAAGAGAGTTAACTGCAAAGGCTATATTTGGCCTAGTGTTGACCAAATACATGAGAGAACCAATCAACTGCCTATATAAGGTGGGAACTACATCTTTCTCTCTAGATGTGTCTACCTTCTTCCAATTTGGAATCATGGGTGTAGACATGGCTTTGCAATCTTCCATCTTGAACTTCTTCAAGATTCCAATGCAATATTTCCTTTGTCCAAGGAAAATCTCTCCATCTGTCTGCCATACCTCCATGCCTAGAAAGTAGTGCATAAGTCCCAATTCCTTCATCTTGAACTTTGTTGCAAGATCCCTCTTGCATTCCTCTATGAGCCCTAGTGAACCTGTTAGAAACAAGTCATCTACATATAGAACAAGAATGAGTATCTCACCCCCAACCACCAAGTAGTAGAGGTTAGCGTCTACCTCACTCTTCACAAAGCCCATTTCCTGCAAGTAATTATCAATGCGCTCATACCATGCTCTGGGAGTCTGCTTGAGTCCATACAAAGCTTTCTTCAATCTGCACACATGGGTCTCTTTGCTATGTGCTACAAAGCCTTCTGGTTGCTCTATGTATACCTCCTCCTTCAACTCACTATTAAGAAATGCTGTCTTGACAGCCATTTGATGGATTTTCCATCTCATTTGTGCTGCAAATGAGATCACAGCTTGTATAGAAGTATACCTAGCCACTAGAGCAAATGTATCCTCATAGTCTATTCCCTCCTTCTGAGAGAACCCCTTGGCCACAAACCTCGCCTTATATTTCTCGATGCTACCATTTGCACTGTGCTTTATCTTGAAGATCTAGTACGATCCAACTACTGCTCTATCAATTGGTCTAGGCACTACCTCCCATACATCATTCTACATTATTGAGTTATATTCCTCAACCATAGCATCTTTCCATACGTGATGCTTTGCAGCTTCCTAATAGCTGGAAGGTTCACTATCTACCAACTGGCTGACTAATGCCACATAGTCATTTAACTTGGCTGGTTGTCTCCTTTGTCTTGTACTCTTCTTAGGAGCTCCCACAGACTCCTAAGTATCCCTTTGTGTGTCTTGAACCTTATGGTTCCTGCTGCCAACTATAGAGGATGAAATATCAACCTCTATATCATCTTGATGCATATCCTGCTGCACCAGTTACTCCATACTCTGTGAATCTTCACCACCTGAGTCTATGCTTGTACTAGTAACTGTACTTGAGCTTTGTTGTCCTTGACTTGGACTTGGAGCTTTCATTGGTTGCTCACTCCGATGATCTACTGGAATATCTGTAGACCTTCTAAACACCTTGTCCTCCATGAACTTGACATCACGTCTGACAATAATTCTTCTAGTCCCTGGAATGAACATCCTATATGACTTTGAAGTTTCACTATACCCAACAAAGTACCCCTTCTCTGTAGTTTGATCTAACTTGGTATGTGTGTCTCTAGGAATAAGACAATATGCCAAACTTCCAAATATCCATAAGTGACCAACATCTGGGTTCTTCCCCGTGAAAGCCTCCTCTGGTGTCATTTTCCCTAGTACCTTGTGTGGAACCCTATTCTGAATGTAGACTGTTGTACTACACGCTTCTGCCCATAAGTAGCGGAGCATGTCCTGGTCATGTAGCATAGCCCTTACTGCCTCCGATATAGAATGGTTCTTCCTCTTAGCAACTCCATTCTGCTATGGATTGTAAGGAATAGTCCACTCTCTCTTGATTCCTTGTCTGGTACAGAAATCCTGGAAGTCATTTCCTTTGTACTCTCCTCCATTGTCTGACCGAAGAACCTTTATCTTCCTTCCTGTTGAGTTCTCCATAAGAGGCTTGAACTCTTGGAAGTGACTGAAAACCTCATCCTTGGTCTTCAAGAAGTATATCCAGGTCTTCCTAGAGAAATCATCAATAAAGGTAACATAATACTCATATTCTCTGAGAGAATTTATCGAAATTGGTCCACATAAATCTGAATGTACTAGATCAAGAACACCCATAGATCTGGTGTCACTCCTTGGAAAAGATGCTTTCACAAAATTTCCCGACACACATCCCTTACATACATCGTCATGCTCTGTGCTCACCTCTGGAACACCTGTCACTGTCTCACGAAGAAATCTAAGTGCTCCATGATGAATATGGCCCATCCTCCTATGCCATATCTCTCCAAGATCTCTAGGGTTACTGCTGCTCATGAGTGCCTTAGGAGTATCAACCTACAACCTATAAAGGCGACCACTCCTAACTCCAATAGATACGGGTGATTTCCAATCTTTATGTTTAATCAAAACATGCATCCCTCTAAAGAGAACATTATACCCTTTATCCTAAAGGACAAATACAGAAACAAAATTCATACCTAAGCCTGGCACATGTAACACATCATGAAGAGGAATTACCTTTCCATTCTCCCTCTGAAATTGAATAGTCCCTTTCCCAACTGAGTTGAGCTTGGACAAGTTTCCCATAGAAATCTAGATATCGGTGTTCTCCTCCTTGTAGCTGGAGAAGTATTCTCTAACTCCTGTCATATGAAATGACACTCCACTATCTATATACTAGATACTTTGTGAGGTTGAGCTAATCATACAAGCTATGAGTGCAAACTCATCCTCCAATCTACTAGAGAGCTCCTCTGCACTTGCTGAAGCCGCCACCTGGTTCTTGCCCTTCTTATCTTTCTTTCTTTGTGGGAAAACACTGACATAGTGGCCAAACTCGTGACAACCAAAGCACTTGACCTTAGACAGGTCCTTCTTCTTCTTTTCACTTTGTGAATTTTCTCCTTTGGTAGATCCCTTCTTTGCTTTCCCCTTTCCCGCTAGGGAAACATTTTCTTGTTCCACCTCACTTTTCTGACTCTTGTTGTTGGCTCCATTGACAAGACTTAGTCTAAGCTCCTCTTGATTGAAATCACTCCATAGTCAATCCCAGCTAGGTAAGGTGTCTCATCCATTAATAACTTGAACAAAGACATCCCACTACTTAGTAAACCCATTTAGGGCTATTCTTACTAGCTTGTCTTCATCTGGGTTATCTCCAAAAGATGCTAACTCATCCTTGACAAGTCTAAGCCTGGTGAGGTAACTTGTAACATCTTCTCCCTTGTTCATCCTGGTATTCCTCAACTTTTCTCTAAGAATCAGTTTTTGGATAGTGGTAGCATTCTGGTACAGATTCAGAATGGCATCCCGCATCTTCTTTGTTGTATCTAACTCTACGATATGTGGAACAATATGGTCCTTGACACCATCAAGGATTATCCTCCTCACCTTGGCATCATCCTTCTTGTATGCTACAAGTTGTACTAGATCTGTAGGTACAACTACAGTACTGGTAACATATTCCTTTATAGCATTCTCATTTAGCAATAAAGAAATTCTAGCTTTCCAGACACCAAAATTTGAGGCACCATCCAATATGTCCTGATCTCTCAAACCTACTGAGGCCATCTCAAAGAAATAAAAGAAACAATAACTCAAAAGAGGTCAAACTCAAATTTCTTTGCTCTGCTTAGGGTAAACCTTTTCTATCCTCAACACTGCTCTAATACCATGTGAAAAATCTATTGCAGTCACTGATTATTAATCTCCTATCTCATAAAGATTAATTAATTGCTGGAAATAAATTTACAGCTGAATATCAAAAAATAACACAACTGCAACTTCACTAAAATATGGAAAGAAACAAGCAACACAAAGACACAATATTTTTGGACAAATTGTCCCTGGAAAAACCCCTAAGGGAAAACCAGTACTGCAGATGAAAAATATATATTAATTCAGAAAATTAAGAGATACAAAATTCCTTGCCTTTCAGTGGAAAAACTTAGACAATCTCCTAACTCCTCCTGCTGATATTCCTCCACTGCTATCTCCAAAACGCTATCACTGCGCCCTTGCTAACATTGCAAGACTACTTGCTAACACTGCAAGTTTCTTCTTCAACTTTTACTTCTCCAAATGCCCCTTGACCCCCTTTTATAATCCCTCCAAGATCCAATCTTAATGGCTAAGATTATGTTGACATCACCAATAACTTTCTGAAAGTTTCTGATTCTGGAAGTTACTGACTTCTAGAAGTTTCCAGCTTCTGGAAGTTTATGATTTTGGAAGTTTCTAGCTTTTGGAAATTTCTGATTTTGGAAGTTTCCGGCTTCTGGAAGTTTTTGATTTCTGGAAGTTTCCAACTTCTGGAATTTTTCAGTTTCTAGAAGTTTCTACAAACTAGAAGTTTCTACAAACAAGAAATTTCTACAGACTAGAAGTTTCTACAAACTAGATGTTTCTACAAACTTAGAAATTTCTACAAAGAGTCAAATAAATAATTATTAGCAAATGGAAGAACAACTGTCCAAGCTACCAAACTAACAATAATGAATTCCATGTGACTTTCCGAAAGAAATTTCAAGATCAGTTGGATGACAATTTGCAAAGAACAACCTTGAATGATGCGGTGACAGACATGCATGGCGTGGTCGAGTCACCTTCTTCTAGTGGCAAATCTGGCCTCCCATGTTCTATTTTTGCCTTGACAACTCTGATGGGATGATTCATATGAGATGAATGCCCAATTTATACTGTGCGCCAATTATTATTCATATTTTGTTTTGGGATTTTATTTTTAAAAAAATTATTTAGCTGGAATTCATGGAGCATTATTCAGTAAACTGCATGCTAAAACCAACATAAGGCACTCATAAAATCTCCCAAACAACTTAGGTCAACAAAATCTTGAATTCCTTTATATAGAATCCTAAAATATAGTTTGTGTGTACTTCTTACCAAGGAGACAATTTTATGATGTTGAATTCCTTTATCATGGCTTATTGTTCATTGTCATTGTCGTTATATTAGTATTACATAGAAAAAAATGTTGTACAACTAAAATCTCAATTTCTTCTACTTCATTAGACAATAAATCTGAATAGAGCAGTATGTTGGTGGTTGTCTGCATCGTCGGTTAGGGCTTTTGGGCCCTACCCTTTTTTTTTCTTTTCTGCACAATTGACGGGGAGCTTGCAGCGTGGGTGTGGAGATTTTTGCAGTGAGTGTTGGAGTTGTTTCCATGCGATTGAAAAGGGACTGTAATCATTTGTTCATGAGGGGCTTGTGAGGAGCTTGTGAGGGGTTCAAAGTTTTTATTACAGACGAAGGTTTGTGTGGCTCAAAGTTTTTGTTGTGGACGGGGATTTGTTTGGTTGTTTCTTTTGGGGCTTTGGTTGTGTTCTCAAGGTTTTTGGAGAGATATTGTGTAGTATTATCATCTACTTTGTGGTGGTTTAGGGAATCCAGCTAGAATTTCCTTATTTTAGTCCTCTATTTAGATGAAAGAGCATGAAATTTTGAATAGTTTGGTGGTTGTTGGTTTTGTGTCACCCACCAGATCTTCTTTAGGAATGCATGCAAGGATGTCAGACTCTTTTTATGTGGGACCAAGCTCCAAACTATATAAAGCTAATAGTTGTCTTCCGTGAAACCATGATCGTATAGTCCTAGTCATTCCTCTTGAATCAGTTATGGAGGATGTTGCATATTGCAGTTAAAATGCACTAATCTATAATATTTTTGGGATCTGTATCTCTTTGTCAGCACTAGAAGTCTGGATTCAACATTCAAGGTAGGTTGAAGGGAATGTGGAGATCATGCTTGCAGCGAACAACTATTTCATGGTTTCTTTTTCTAGCATGTCAGACCGGAATTGGGTTTTTGAGGGAGGCCCATATTTTTACAATCATGTGGGTTTGTTCATTAAAACCTGGCATGTGGGATTCAATTTAGCAAAAGAATTTCTCTTGAAGGTTCCTGTTTGGGTTTGTTTGACATGAATTCCTTTACATTTATGGAGGGAAGATATTCTACAATGGATTGTTGCTCTGCTTCAAAATTTGGGTATGATTTCTCAGCAAACCCTTCATAAAAAAATGTAATTACTTTTCCCCGCATTTGTGTTGAGATTGATTTAAATAAAATGTTGTCAAAATCCTTAGAAATTTGTTAAGGCTCCTCATCATGGATTCAAAAACTTGATTACGAGTCTCTCCCTTTTCATTGTTGGCTAAATCATGAGTATGGTCATCTCCATTGTCAATGTCCTAAAATTACTAAGGGTGCTAGTTCTTTTTTTGGTGGCTCTCCTTCCTTGGTTCGAAATGGAGATAAAGGGGATAAAGGGAAGGCTCTTATGAAATACAATGGTCTTGATAAGGATGGTTTCATGCCTGTGAAGTCTCGGGTCAAAGGGAGGGGAAAAAAATGATCCTTCACAGATAGACAACTTGATGAGGGCTTTAAACGTTTTGAGGTGTTGGACACTTTGGCCTTAGAGGGAGGGATTCCTATGGATGTTTCTTCTATGACATCTAGTGTGAGGCAAATTTGGAACATTCACTGTGTGATCCCTAAAAATGATTTTTTTTTTGATGAATATTCTCTTTGTCTATTAAAAAAATACTTGATTTTAGATTTTAGTGATTAAAGTTGTTATTGGATTTTGTATATATATATATATATATATATATATATATATATATAATGTAGGTGTTTAGTTGGTCTTTGTCTTGATTTCTTTTCTAGAAAGCATATTGTAAGGGATGTGGCTACTCTGCACTCAAAAAATACCTTTGTACTTGTATAAGAATCCGTACAAAAGCTCATTTTCACATACCATGATGGATTTTCACAAAAAAGTTATTAGTTGAATCTTCATAATTGGCCTCCACAATGTTGTAAAATCGCTAAAAAAGGGGATGAAAACATGTTGAATTATGTCAATTTGTGTTTTTCTAAGGTGTGTCATTTTTTGTGGAGAATAGCTAGAGCTTACTATAAGAAACCAATGTATATGCTATGATATTTAGTTATGTCACAGTAGGTTTTGTATTGTCACTATTTTGATTCTTGGTCACAATTTTGGTTTGGCTGGAAATTTTGGTCTGGTTGGTCATGTCAAATAGGGTACTTGCAAGTAATGGTTATATGATATTAGTGAATGGTTTCCTAGATTGGGGAAGATGTATTGGTATCCAGCTATGACATTATTATGTATCATTTTTTACATCAATATGTGGGTGTTTCGCCTTGTTATACCTATTAATCTAATTTTTTTTTTTGCTTCATAAAACATAACAGAGTTGCATAAGTATTTGCACTAATATTAGAAGGTGATTTTACATACATTAAGCAAGGTATCCATGCAATGGTCTAGGATCCAAACCCCCATATCAAAAATTCCCTTGATATCAAAACCCGCATTAAAAATTTTCCT
Source organism: Thuja plicata (assembly GCA_018584345.1). Lineage (NCBI taxonomy): Eukaryota > Viridiplantae > Streptophyta > Pinopsida > Cupressales > Cupressaceae > Thuja > Thuja plicata. Next base: position 17,233 of record MU225548.1, read on the forward strand.
AAATACAAAATTCCCCCATTATAAGCAAGGCCCAGGATGGTCATCCTGACTATGTGTAGAAAGTTAGCCATAGATATGATAGATTTATGCCTTGGACTTCATATTCCACATACTACCTATACCTACTTACATAGTAGCTACTTAAAATGCTTGCATTAGTTAATAGGCCTTAGTAGAAACTGATGGTTTAGTCAGTTGTAGGCATATTCCCCTTGTTCGTAGGTGTTGGATCGATCTTGAGCCAAAAATTTCCATGACTTGATCTAGGTTGCTCCAAATCAATTTTGGTCAACATCCCCTCTTTTATATCTACCCAAAATTCATCCTCACTCTAAAGCATTCTACCCATTTATATTCTTTTATCTGGGTCAATGCACGAAGATGGTGTGCAAAAAAGTGGCCACCATATGAAAAAAATTAAAAAATCAATAACCCGATCGGATTATTTAAAATTTGAAATAATCTGATTGGGTTATGGCTTGGTAAATACCAAGCCTAAATTTTATAAAACTCAATTAGGTTTTTATTACCGTTAAAAATGACCTAAAGTTTTATAAAACCCGATCAGGTTTTATGATATAAAAAACACAATCACATTATAGAAAACTTAAATAATTTTCTTCTACTACAAAAACCTCATTTGAACCTGACATTTGTGGATGAAGAATAGTGAGAGGAGGCCAAAAAAGAGAAAACTTTGACCGGGTTTCTCGAAAGTTTGCATTTTTTGTGTGTTTCCAACTATTCTTCAAAATGCCAAATCATCACAAAGGTAAGAAATGCACATTTTTTTATTGTTATTGTTTCAAATTGAATTATAATAGGGTTTTTGGATTGATTTTGTTTTTTAAATAATTTCCTGCCAAATTCTCAAAACATTACCTGACAACAAAACACACAACAACAACATGTTCCTCAACAACAACTACCACTAGACCCGCAAAACCTTGCCCCTCAACAAAAAGAAAACCCTCAAAACAATTGCCCCAAACAACAAGAAAATTCTCAAAATGTTGCCCCTCAACAACAAGAACAACCTCAAAACCCTCCATCACCTCTATTAGAACCTATACAAGCCACACATAGGAGGACCTTTTAAATCACCTACCACATAATAATTCCCAAAATTCTCAGATGGTGAATAGGTTGAGGTACTCTAATCATGAGCATCATTCATACCTTGTCACAACCATAGAATCAATGACCAATTGTGCCAAAGAGGTATCCAAACAAGTTACTAAATGGGGCACATATAAGGATAGATGTCTTGCAATCTATTTTAGCGGGTTGTCATATGATGAGGTGAAAAGGAATTTCATAAGTAAAGGTGATATATGTTCTCTTTTTACCGAAGCTAAAACTAATGAGACCTTACTTCAGGATTTGAAAAGGTTTCATATACATTGGTGTAATCACGTTGGGCTGAGAAATACTTTTTGGGATAGGTGATATATGATCTTTGACCAACCACCTTGTAACACTTATGAGGTGCCTTTTATATTTTTTGAGAAAGTTATATTGTGAGTTTGTCCTCGACTTGAAGCTGAACTACTTTGACATGTGATAGTTCCAGGATAGGGGGAGACGCTCTTCCCAAGATAGACCAAGGGCTCGAAGGGTGGTAGACTCGCAAAATAGGGTTTCTCTAGCTGCAAAACACATGGTTCACATCATGATCCCAGTAGCTCTGAAGGAGTCTATGTAGTTATAAACTCTTTAGGTGGCTATGACATTTATTGATGTCATTGTTCAACATGTCACATAGTTAGTGCATCCTCTTGAACCAGAAAATGATTCAATACCTGCATCACCTACCTCATCATCAAATGCTCCATTTGGCTCTACCTATCCCATTCATCATATGTGTCTCAGCTGCCAGCATATATGTTCCGAGAAGATACTAATGTGAATGAGGATGAGGATGGTTCCACATCCCATTCATGTACACACTATGGGAGTAGATATCATGATGCCACCACAAAGGATATGTCCCTCATAGATGACCTATTGACTATGGTGTTTTCCTATCGAGAGCATATGCATGTATGTTTATTTGTGTTTATAACATCATGTTTATTAATCGACACTTAAAACTTATTAATCACTTAAAACTTATAAATGTAAATAAATTTTCATTTATAGAAATTTTTTAACTAATATATAAATAAAATGCATTTTCAGGGTGCAGTAGTTGGTGCGAGTACATCACGTCATATTCCTTCCACTCCACACACAGTTATAGCTTTGACATCGGGAGTTAAAAGAATTAATATGTTTTTGCTTGTTGGTAAAAAAGGGTTTTAGGGGGACCCAAAACCCCATACAAGCATTACAAAAAAGGAATAGTCATTAAGACCGCTAAACTGGAACAGGGTTGGAAACCAGCCCGCAGAACCTAGAATCAATGCAAAAAACAAGAAATAAAAAACCAGAAACCAGCTAAACCACCCAGTAACCGAAAACCAAAAAAAAAACAGCACAAAAGCAGGGGAACAACAGGACCTAGACAAACACCAGAAGAGTTCCCTCTTCCTCCTTCTTTGCATCAGACACCTTCTTGAGAGCAGTGTTAAAGTCTGAGAGTTCTAGGATCTTGTCTTGAATTTTCTTATTTTTAGCAGAGCGAGTGCACTTTCCTAGGCAAGAATCATTCTGTTCTTCTTTTTCATCCTCAATCTTCACGGTCGAAGATCCAACATCCAACTCTATCTTAATGGTAAAATAAAATAATACCTTGATTTCAAAATAATTTTTGATATTATATGTACTAAATTTCTAATGTATATTTATTTGGTGATTATAGGGGTTTTCGTGGGATGAGGTGTCATAGGTTGATGACCTCGCACTTTCATCCATTCACTTTGGTCTAGAAAGCTTTGTGGTATCATATTTTGCACAACTCTTATTTACAATTTTTATTGAACCCATACGAGTCATTTAAATTTGGGTTTTTTTGACTTATATTTAATATTATATATTTATATCACTTATGTTAATTTTGTTTCTCTTAAGTTTCCCCACCTGGGTCTGAGACATCTTGTGTGTGAAAGCCATCCTTCAGCACACCAAAATAGAAAAACAAATCCTCATATACACCTAAATGGCAAAAGGTAATTTCAAGAGCACAATTTAAAATTATTTGTTGAAATATATTATGATTAAACATGTACATGTAGATTGATTTAAAGTCTTCTTTGTCTCTTTTATATACAGAAACAATTACAAAATTGATGATTGCACCTGATGTAGCATAGGTTTAGGGGAGGGAAGAGGTATATTTTTATATGGCTTTTAACAATCTAACTTGTTCAAGTTCATCTTCATTATATTGTAATTTTGCATCAACTTTGACTGTGTAATATTTTCATCTTCACTTTCATCTCCTCTTCTTAGTTGAAACCCTCTTCTCAACTCCTCTTGGATTGCATTCTTTTTTATTCGAAAGCTAAAAATCCTTCCTCTATGACAATAACATTTCTTATCATTTTTCAGACAAGAAATGGTCATAGTTCCTTCATCAACGACGATGCCTCCTAGGTGCTTCTTCTTTTTTAAATGTGTGTGGGTTATGTTTAGTCAAAACCTATTCGGGTTTTATTGAGCTAAATGCCCAACATTCATATTGTTATATTTGTATAACCTACCCTATTTATATATTTGAATGCACGATGTGAAAGATATATCCCTTTAAATACTACCCTATTTCATTGAAAATCAATGGTTTGAAAAAAAAAGTGAAAATATAAAAATTGATCTATTTTCCTATCTTAGTTAGTCATGAGTAATTTATTAGTAAAAAATGTCATTTATCCAATTTTTTGGAAGGTTCAAAATGATCTTGTAAATGAATTTCTTGGACAAATTAAAAATGTTGTTTATGGTTACAATTTCAAGTCCCCAAATTTATACAACTATGATGTCGTTAAATTTGATAATTACATTGGTCCAACATGGTATATAAAAAACCAAAAAAAATCTTCCCATCATTCCATTAACATGATGTAATTGTACGTGTAGTTACCATTAACCATGGCCAATTAGAAAGAAATAATTTGAAGCTCACTTAAAACAAATTTCATCCTAGCTACTCTAGGTACAACCACCCACTTATACCTTGTACTTATATTTAACATTTCTTTCATCATGTGATAGGATTAACTCCTTTATCCAAAAGTTTATAGGTCAATATTAAAGACATTGCATTTAAGTTGACTGATAATCTATGAATTTTTTTAAGGTAATCCTAACTAATTTATATTTATAACTTAAGAATTTTTGATTTGTATGTGCTTACAAGTTTTCCATTCAAATTTGTACCCAATTCTTTTCTTGAATTGCAAATTAGAGTGTTTTCCTGATGCAAGAGGTGTTCCCTTTAATATTAATTAAAAACTAAAAAGACCTAGAAAATAAAAGAGACTCACTATTTTCAAAGTAACACTTAGATTGCAACAAAGAAATAAAATATTATCATCATTGAATTTGCAACACAAAATTTACAGTCATGACCTCTCAATAAAATTTATGTAGAAGGATGAAAATAGGAGAACATCTCCTATAAATGGCAGAACTACAGATCTCTCTTTAATGGTCCCTAGATTCCTTAGACATTCTGCCAAAGTAGTCTCTTTTGCTACAACAAAAAGAAGTATTGAATTGTTGGATCTTTTTTCTAGGATGAAGTAAAAATTAATTTCTCTTCAAAGTTCATTACCATTTAAAATACTTGCTTCCAACCCCCCATTGGTAGACCCACTAGTAGGACTAACTTTATGGGTCCCTTATCCCAACCAAATATTCTTTGATTCATAGGCATATTACTCTCATCCTCTTTTTTTCTAAACCCGTCATTAGATCTAGTCTTAGTATCTCATCTACCTCCACCAATTATCCTGTTGTAAATAACCCAACTATCCACCATGTTGTGTTGTGAAGTTGCCGCTCCCATAAAAAAAATAAAAACCTTCAAAATTAGTACTCCCTCTAGGATTTTTGTGACCCTCTCAAATTGAGTTTGACAAACTAACCACGTATTTTAATAATGTTGAGAAGGTACATAGTAGTGCTAGTTGAAAAATATATGATAATGGTATTGCCTTAGCTTGTGAGGGTCTTGACTCCAAAATCAAGGCTTTTGAAGATAACTTTAATTTACCACAAAATAATGAGTGATCCAAAAATAAAAATGTGAGGATGGAGATGAGAATAATTTCCTTATATATGTAACTTGCTAGTGATGATCATTTTCAAAAGGTTTGGACTAATACTAGTAGCTTCAATATTATATTTTATAACTTTACTGACCTAAAAGAGGGAACAACTTAGGTTGAGAAAATATGACTTTCTAATAGCATGATTGAATAAGGTGAATTGAGTTTGAAAAACCTTTATATTAAACTCTTTTTCTAAAATTTCCAAGCTACAAAGAAGCTTCTCAAGAGAAAAAAATCAATTATTTGGGATATGTGCAAAAGAACTCATTCTCAGTCATTGCAGAAAAGATATAGGTTTTGGGCCTAAATAATAAAGTCATTAAAGATAAATATGAATTTTTGAAAGAAAATTGGGAAGAGATCAATGCTTTAAGGAATTGTCTTCAATGTTGTTTATTTCATTCACATTAATGCTTTAAGGAATTCACCAATCATGTACATTTAAAATTCCTTTTGCATTTCTTTAGCAAACTTTTGGCATAGATAATCTCTGCCTCCAAAGATGATATCATCAACATACACAACAACAACAATCAAAATTTGATTTGTTGATATTTTCTTGAAGTACAAATTTTTTTTTGTCCATCCTTTTTTGAATCCTTGACTGATTAGATATTTATCCAGTTTTCCATACCTAGCCCTATGTTCCTGCTTCAATCCACACAATTTATTTTTCAATTTGCAAACTACATCAGGATCTTATTCTGATCTGGATTAATGAAATACTTGATTTTAGATTTTAGTGGTTAAAGTTGTTATTGGATTTTGTGTGTGTGTGTGTGTGTGTGTGTGTGTATAATGTAGGTGTTTAGTTGGTCTTTGTCTTGATTTCTTTTCTAGAAAGCATATTGTAAGGGATGTGGTTACTCTCCACTCAAAAAAATACCTTTGCACTTGTATCAGCATCCATACAAAAACTCATTTTCACATACCATGATGGATTTTCACAAAAAATTTATTAGTTGAATCTTCATTATTGGCCTCCATAATGTTGTAAAACCACCAAAAAAGGGGATGAAAACATGTTGAATTATGTCAATTTGTGTTTTTTTAAGGTGTGTCATGTTTATTGGAGAATAGCTAGAGCTTGCTATAAGAAATCAATGTGTATGCTATGATATTTAGTTATGTCATAGTAGGTTTTGTACTGTCACTATTTTGATTCTTGGTGACAATTTTGGTTTTGTTGGAAATTTTGGTCTGCTTGGTCATGTCAAATAGGGTACTTGCAACTAATGGTTATATGATATTAGTGAATGGTTTCCTAGATTGGGGAAGATTTTTTGGTATCCATCTATGACATTACTATTTATCATTTTTTACACCAATATGTGGGTGTTTTCCCTTGTACCTATTAATCTAAAATTTATTTTTTTGCTTCATAAAACATAATAGAGTTGCATAAGTATTTGCACTAATATTAGAAGGTGATTTTACATGGATTAAGAAAGGTGTCCATGCAATGGTCTAGGAGCCAAACCCCCATATCAAAAATTCCCTTGATATCAAAACCTGCATTAAAAAATTTCCTAAATAAAAAATCCCCCCATTATAAGCAGGGCCCGGGATGGGATCATCCTGAGTATGTGTAGAAAGATAGCCATAGCTATGATAGATTTATGCCTTGGAATTCATATTCCACATACTACCTATACCCATGAGGTTCCTCTTATACTCCTGAGATTCAGAATCCAAGTGACCTGGTAGACTTGTGGGATGACATTGTTTTGGTAGGTTTAGCTAAGGAGGTGTAGACATCTAGTAAAGGGAGGGGGTCCTCTCTAGTTTTGGGTTCACAAAAATACCTCCTGAAGAAAGTTTCTTTTGATAATTCTTCCAAATATGGTTGTAAAAATGATAAGGAGAAGATTAAATCAGTTAGGGATTTTTTGGTGTAATCCAGGGCTGTCAAGCCGATTGAGGCTCATTTCTCCCACTCTCTTTAATGAATATTATTCTCTCCTAGATTGTTAGAGGGTTGAATAATAGCCCTTGAAAGAAGGCTATTAATGATTTGGTTTCAATTCATTCTTTGGATAACTTTTGTATTCATGAGACCAAACTTTTAGTTGAATTCATGCTTGAGTGTGTTAAATGGGCTGAATAACTGAGAGGGGGGTGAATCAGTTATTCCCATACAACTTATAAAACTTTTCTTCTGTCATTCAACTCATAAACAATGGTATTAACAACTTTAGATTTGTTGGTTAAGAACATCAAACATCCACATAAAATGTAAGCATTAAGAACACAGAGAACACTGACACAGAGAACACCAAGATTTTACATGGTAATCAGAGATGGGAAAAACCATGGAGAAGTTAATTCTAATGAAATTTAAAACACTTATTAAGGTGACACCGATATGGTGATTTTTACAATGACTCACTTCCAAATACACACATACTCACTTCTGATACACACAGGCTCATTGTCGATTCACAAAGGTTGACTGTCGATACACATAGGCTCACTACCAAAAATTATGAAAATAGATAGAATCCACCACTGAGATTAACACACTAGTACACAGGAACACAATTTCACTATCAATTCACATATCACCGCACATGAGTCTTATCATACACACACCCAAACAATAATCCTAATTCACATCCATCTTCAATGAATGAGCTCCTCTCTCTTATACATGCAACATCATGAAATCCACCACTTTGGTCTGACAATTTGAAACAGGTCACACCAATACATTCTTGCAGTGATAAGGAATGAAATGAGGACCACCTCGATCATTACAACATGCCTTGCCTAAGCCAACACACCACACCATCTCCAAAGCATTCAGTTCCAATAGATATGATTAGCACGTTACACCCACATAGTTGTGACCAAAATATACAAGGAATATGTATCTAAATAGGATCGATCCAATCAACCATATGTTATATCCAATGAAGAGAGACAACCTCAACTAAAGCATATAGACTATTGGTGCACATCAATCGATATACAACCGATATGCCAAACCAGTCAGTTCCAATACAATAATTATACCAAGAGGCTAAAATAAGGATATGCTGACATTAATAACAACATTAATGAAAAAAACATAGATCACATCAACCTCACATTATAACAATCTCCCCCTTTTTCTTTGATGACAACATTCATCAATAACAAAGCACAAAAACAAACTTCAACCTTTCTCCAACTTTCTCCCCCTTTGACAATATTGAAAAAGGGCACAACAACTTCCCCATTTCTAACATACTCTTCTCCCCCTATGAGGAAGCCGCCAAGCATTGATCTATAAAGATAGAGATGCAAAAAACTGGACCAACACACACACATATGCACACTAATAAGGGGCAAAATGCCTAGCTTCCCCCTGAGATACTCAAAAGTATCCTTGCACAAGGGTTTGGTGAATATGTATGATATCTATTCCTTTGTGGGCACATAATCAATCTTAACCATGCCTTCCTTGACCTTCTCTATGATAAAGTGATATCTAATGTCAATATGTTTTGTTCTGCAATGTCTTACTAGATTCTTTAACATACTTATAACATTGGTATTATCACACATGATAGGAATTGGTTCATCAAAACTAACTCCTATATTCTTCATGATCTGCTTCATCCATAATACCTGAGTAAAACATGAGGATGTTACAATAAACTCTGATTTAGTAGTAGATAGGGTTACAAAATCCTGCTTCTTGCTTGACCAAGCAACTAACCAAGAGCCAAGAAAGAATGCTCCTCCACTAGTACTCCTTTTTTTCCAAATAACCTACCCAATATGTATTTTTATAGGTCATCAGTGAAAAATATGACTCTCTTGGATACCATAATCCCATATCTTATGTTCCTTTCAAGTATCATAAAATCCTCTTTACTGCCATAACATGTGACTCTTTTAGTTCTTGTTGAAATCTAGCTACCAAACATACTACATACATTATATATGGTCTAGTATTAGTTAGGTACAACAATCCTCTAATCATTGGTATGTACTTAGTTGCATTCTCTTTCAATGAATCATCCTCCTTAGTCAACTTATAGCCGGTAAAAATGGGAGTACATACATGTTTTAAATTTTCTAAGCCAAACTTCTCAAGTAACTCCTTCACATACTTGGATTGAGAAATGAAAATGCCTTTGTCATTCTAACTTACTTGTGTTAGAATGTGTTTGTTAGAGTATGTGTGTTAGAATATGTGAGGAAGTAATGACATTGGTTGTCATTGATGTCAAAACCTCTTACCGCCATACTAGATATTTTGGTTGGTGTTTGACATGTCTTGTTTGTTGATGGTGGTGTAAAAAGAGATTTTGGTTATATATAATAAATATTCAAAATTAAGACATCTCAGGTTTCGTGGTACGTCAAAGGTGGATTGGTGTATCGGTAAATGCAATTTCTATTGTAATATCCTAAGTCTGACCTATATGTGGATCAAATTGTATCATGTTATGTTCTCTTATGTATGTCCTATATTGAGGACCGATGTTATGAATTAAATGTAAATGTAATCTGTGTTACATTGGTGATATCACACATTTGGTGTGAATCTGACATATGTAAGATCAAATATCACTATAAATAGAGAAGAACCTTTTGTATCTGAGAGTAGTAGTATATACAAGTATATGCATGTGTGGCTTATGTGGATTATATGTGGAATGACTATAAATATATGTGAAGGATATCTGTGTTCGTACATAGTAGTCTATAGATCTTAGAGGTGGTTCTATCTCTTTTCATATCTTTCGGTAGTGATCCCTGATGTATCGACAGTGAGCCCTTGTATCGGCAGTGAACTCTTGTGTATCGATAGTCAGCCTCTTTATATTGGTAGTGAGAAGACTGATAGTAATCCTTCTTGAAGTGAGATTTTTTAGCAAAGAACCTTTGTATCAAATCACCTTTTGGTGTCACCCTAATAGGTGTTTTTATATTTCATGAGAATTAACTTCTCCTTGTTTTTTCCCATCTTTAGTTTTCCACGTAAAATATAGTGTTCTCTATTTCAATGTGTAGCACCCCAAAATTGGCACCTAATAATCCAATCAATTTTGGTGCATTCCTCCAATTTTCTCATCTTCGAAGTCCTATTGTACTAGGCAAATTCTTCTCCTAATTGACTTTAATTGACTGAGTTTCAAATGCAAAAAACCCAAATTTGCATAAATATGATATTACATCTATTTCCTAAATTCTCAAAGTTTATTAGCTAAAAAACCCCTATGATTAATTGATTTAATCCTAAAGTCTTAAGTGCTTTTAATTAAATCAATTCCACCCCCTTTAGCTAATATACATAAAATGAATTGAA
>MU225548.1:36929-49325 GCA_018584345.1 Thuja plicata
CCCTTTTATTTAAATAATCTTTGCATTTTTGTCTCAAAAGAGAATGAAGAGACAATTGTTTCTTTTCAAGAAACTCTTCACTCTCTTTCCATGGTTTTCTATAAATTGGACCTCTTTTTCTTCATTAAGAAGGATGATTTTGGAGAGCATCAAATCTATAGTCATTTTTTTGCATCAATTCTTTCATGTTTCAATCTTAAATTTGCATAATTAGGCTAGTTTTAATTGGAATTAAAGATATAATTCTTTCATTTATGATTCATTTCTATATCTAACATTTCAATTTGATGCTTTCAAGCTTTCTAGGTTAATGGGAAATTCAATTCTAGCTTAAAGGCAATTTCTTTCATAGATTACAAGCACTCTCATTTCTACATTAAAAGCATTTGATTTTTTTAGATTAATTGCATTTTGCTTCCATAGCTTAGTTGCAATTCATTCTTAGATCAGTTGCAATTTACTTTCATAGCTTAATTGCTTCTCAATTCATGGATTAAGAGCATTTCTCTCATAGACTAGTTGCAAATTTCATAAGATTAATGGCAATTCTTCTTTTTCTTTTATTCTAGAAATCCTCCATATTAGCAATGGTCAGGTTGTTGGCTCTCATTCTAAGGGTAAAATCAACATCCCCAACTGATTATGAGGCAAAAAGTCACCTCAATCGAGTTTGCAGAACAAACAATTCTTTTTTGTCTTTGTGAATTGATCTATTGTGTAAAGACTATGTTGTGTTTGTGCCAAATTCAGAGGTCCACATTCAACATATAACACAATGTTCCTGTGTATTTCATGCTTATATTTACCACGGATGTTTACGTGCTAAACGGACAAATCTTAAGCTATTATTGGAATTGTTTAAGTGTTAATCTACAAAGAGAAAGTTTTAAATAGTTATGTGTAAATAATTGGATCACCCCCCCTCTTAGTTTTTCATCCTATTGAATAATTGGTATTAGAGCCTAGTCCCTTGCAGATAGAGCTTAACCACTTGAGGGAGATCTTGGAAGTTTGAATAGATGGAAGGAGGTTTCTACTCTGATAAAGATTATCAGATGATGTTGAGTGATATTGAAATTACTGAATCAGAAAATGAAGAACTAAAGGAAAACCTGTTGGAAGCAAATAACTGCATTGTGAAACTAAGAGATAAGATTAAGAAGTTCAAATCAAGGCACAAAGAAGTTAGTCAAGAGTTGAAAGAGTCAAAGAACAAAATTATAGAACTAGAACAAGAACTGTCACAACTGAGAGAATCAAAGGATAACCATGAAGATCTTATTCCATAAATAAAGACAAATTATGGAAAGACTCAGAAGGAAGATCCCATTAGATCTGGATCGGAGTACAAGTCAAAGAATTCTTGGATCACAAGATTTGATCTAGAGAAATTATTGGAGGAATGGAAAGTAACTAAATAAAATTTCAAGGAAACGATGAGGAGTACAGAGCATAATGAAAAGTTAGAATTGGAATTCATGAAGTTGAAAAAATATTCTAAGGCATGTGGAATCAACACTATCCTGGATAAATTATTGAGCCTATCAAAAGAATGCAAGGATAAAGAAGGCACATGTTTTACCAATGAAAGCTTGAAGAAGAATGACAAAGATAAAGAGGTGTTGGTTGAGGAAGATGCAAAAGTTGAGGCAACAAGTTATATTAGAAATCAGAACTCACCTACAAAAAGGTTATCGATGAGACAACCGAATGCTCAAAGGTATTTATCTTTTAACGATTGTTGTTACATTTGCAATAATTTTTTTCATAAAGCAATAAATTGTTAGATGAGAAGAATTCAAAGAACACAATGTAATAAATATTATAAGTTTGGTCATAAGGAAAGTATTTGCAAAGAGTCAAGTTACAAATTAGGAGAAGGAAGATACTATGAAATTTTTTTTTCATGGGAACTACTATGTGTGTCATAAATTTGGTCATAAAGCAAGTCAATGTAGAGCTAAATCATTGATATCAAGAAAAATGAATGTGAATTGTTTCTAGTGTGGACATGCAAGTCACTATGCTAAATCTTGCAAATTTGACAATACACCAACAAATATTGCATGTGGTAATCATAGTGGAGAATCTAGTGGATCTGAGAAACATAGTATGGAATGGAGAAAGAAACCTTGTGGTGCATAGGTTTTGGTGGTACCAAATCCCGGTACTGATACAACTCCCCAATTGGAGAGTGGTATCAATCGCAACTAGGTTTTTACTGATGATAAAGAAAAATAATTAATGATGACAAGATGGTTTTGAATGATTCACAAGAGGAGTACATTGCTTGTGTCAGCAATAATCAATTTAAGAAAAAAATTTCAATTTTATGGCTTTTAAAAGGTGAATTTTTTGGATTAGTTGGTATTGTAGCACAAAGGATTTCATTTAGTTGTAGAGTGCTTGAGAGAAAAGAACTTGTGAAGGATCATGAAACCTAATTGGTTTCTCATGTCAGTACAAAAAGGAAGAAGGAAAAAGGAAAAAGAAATAGAGCTGAAAGAATTTAATCAAGAACGGATAAACCAGTTGGAGTTTGGCTTTCATGAAGAAGGAATGCAAGAAGTAAGAGAGCTCAGGATTGACATTTGGGGAGAATTCCCATGGTGTGATGACAAGGATTTCATTTGATTCTTGCTGAATTGATTTAAAGGTGACCCATTGGTGTTGGACAGAGCATGCATTATAACGAAGGAAGTAATTAAAGAAATTATTGGTTTGTGTAGTCTTAGTGAAGTTCCTGCAAAGAGTTCAATTAGTTTTGAAGAGGTGGAATCCCTAACGGTAATTAGAAGGGATTAAGGTGTATTCACAATTCAAATTACTGAGGATCCTATTGTGATGTATTTTGCACATGACATGTCTTACAAAATCCAATTCTGATATCATGAAGGTTCTACTTCGGCCATAGCTGTGTACATGACATATAAGATGTTGCATGAGAATGTTGAAATGGATTTGTGCAAAATATTGTTAGACAACTTGTTCTTGAATGTAAAGATGTTAGTGAAAGATAACTATGGTTTCTGTAATGGATCATTGCAGTTTATGTTCTTGGTGTTTTACTTCATGGGCTCTTTGCTTGGTCAAGAGAACGTTGTATGGAGAACCAACATTTCTGTTAGAGGACAAATTTAAAGGTACCTAGAAGGACTAGAAAACAAAATAGATAAAAGCAAGACCTATTTCTTATCACTTTAGGAGAGATTAGGTACTGGTTAAGTAGTTATCGATGTTGTACCACTAATACAATTTCATTAGGTTCCTCTTCAAAACAAAGGAAACTGGAAGTATTCATCATGGTTCACGCTATGAACCTAAGAGGATGAAGACAAGTGATAAAGGAAAAGAATTTATTGTAGTTTCAGTATCTAACAATAAAGAGGAATTTTCTGACAGAAATGGAAGTGAAACCAAAATAAAGGAAGAAGCAAAAAGTAAAGAAAAAATAAAGGAGATGGAAGTTGAGAAGGAAACGAAGAAACTCATGGGTTTCCCTGACAAGATCAGAAGCTATTGATCTTAATGTGGTCAAGTCTATGTTGGATAACAGTGAATTTGATAGAATTGGTGGTTTGTGGGCTGATATCTCTCTAGCTGATAGAACCCTTATACTAAAGTTTCTTTTAGACCATTTGATTAACAAAAAGAGCGTAGTATCGATTATATCTGGTATTCTACCTAGTGACATGGCCATACAGATTGAAAATAATTTTTTGTAGTTTAGTGCTGACTTTTGGTCCATGGAAATAAAACTTTAAAAGAAGTGTAACACTGCGATGCATACATTATCTCTTCTTATTGATAAGGCAAGAGCATGTCTGGAGAAAATCTTAGAGGTCTAGCATAACTGTCTTCATTGGCTTTCTGCTATTGACAACTTTAGAGGATGAAGTGAGAAAATTGAATCTGAGCTCAATGACTAGGGAAAATCTTATGATATTTTCAAAGAAAATAAAGGCAAGAAAATGATGAGAACAGGAAAACTGTAGGATAAGTTTTTGTCTCAACAAAGGTAGAAAGACGATCTGGTCAAAATGTTTTGGATTGTGGATGACATGGTGGAAGTCAAGATGGAGAATGTTGTCAGCATCATAAGTGATGCTGCAAATTTTGAGCAAAGATTTTCTATTTCTAATTGGACTTGATCTTTTGAAAAATTAGTGGAATGTGACAATTTGTGTGCCCGGATGGAGGCAGTGATTGCAAAATCAAAGAAAGAGTTTTTTGTTTTGAAGGAGAGGTATAAAAAGGTATTTACAGTCAAAACTATTTTTTACTGTAGATAAGTTTATTTATTTTCTTTTTGGCCCTTTTCCATTATGGAAAAAGGGGGAGGGTTTTTTATAAGGAGAAAACAAAAGATAAAATCTACTCAGGGGGAGTGTCTTTGGAGTTTTTGAAGCTTTTCCATCAATGCCAAAGGGGGAGATTATCAGAATATGTGAGGAAGTGTTGGTGTTGGTTTTCATTGATGTCAAAACCTCTTACAGGCACACTGGTTGTTTCAGTTGTTGTTTGACATGTCATATAAGATGACGATGGTGTAACATGATATTTTGGTTATATATAAGGAAGATTCAAAATCAAGACATCTCAAGTTTCCTAGTATGTCAAAGGTGGATCATTGTATCGATCACGACACATTCGAGTTAGTATCCTATCGGTGGTAACAACTATTTTATGTATTCATCTTTTGGTCTTGGTTGTGGCATTCAAATGGCTTTGATAAAGGTGACTGGTATTGTAATATCCTAAGTCTGACCTATATGGATATAGATTATGTTCTCTTATGTATGTCCTAGATTCAGGATTGACTCTATGAATTAAATGTAAATGTAATATGTGTTGCATTGGTGATATCACACATTTGGGGTGAAGCTGATATATGTAAGATCGAGTAATGGTATAAATAAAGAAGAACCTTTTCTATTTGAGAGTAGTAGTATATACAAGTGTATGCATTTGTGGCTTATATGGAATATATGGGAAGTGACTACGAATCTATGTGAAGTAGATCTGTGTTCATGTAGAGCAGTATATAGATCTTAGAGGTGGATTCTATCTCTTTTCATATCTTTTGGTAGTGAGCCCTAGAGTATTGACAATGAGCCCTTGTATCGATAGTGAGCCCTTGTGTATCAGAAGTGAGAATTTCTAGCAGTGAGTTGACCTACAATGAGCCTTCTTTCAATGAATATTTCTGAACAGTGAGCTGACCAACAATTAGCCTTCTTGTAGTGAGCATTTTTGGTAGTGATCCTTTGTATCAAACCACCTTTTGGTGTCACTCTAACAAGTGTTTTCACATTTTATTATAATTATCTTCTCTTTGGTTTTTCTCATCTTGGGTTATCGACGTAAAATTTGGTGTTCTCTATTTTGGTGTTCCTATGTATTTTATGCTTATATTTACAGTGGATGTTTAATGTGCTAAACTGACAAAGCTTAAGTTGTTATTGGAACTGTTTAAGTGTTAACTGACAAAGAGAAAGCTTTTAATAGTTGTGTGGGAATAACTGATTTACCCCCACCCCACTCTCAATTGTTTGGCCTATTCAACAACTTGCAATCCAAGAAATAAATTCAATTCAGCAATCATGTACATTTAGCTGGGTTTGCAAGATTAAAGAATTTAGCCGTTTCTCATATATGACTTGAAATGATAAGGAGATCAACATTGCAATGGAAGGATCTATTAGATCAATAGTGGGTCTTGCATATATGTAATCCATTCAACATTTAATCTACACTGAGTTGTTGCAAAAGCGTGATCACCATAAAATGTGGGAGCAGGGTTGGAAAGACTGTGTATGAAGTTCGCACAAATGTTGCCTAAAATTGTAGGAATCGGTGTAGAAAGGAAAGTGATGAATGGTAACTAAGCACAGAAAGAACATCCCAAATCCTCCCTATTTTCCTTTCCTTACACTCTGGAAAGTGTGACTCCAATATTTATGCAATTTTTATAAGGTGCAATATTTGATGACGGTTTAATTTTGGAGGAAACTCTTTGGTAAGCACATTTCTTGATGCTTCCCCTAGATACAATGAGTGCTAAGTAGTGCTAAGTGTTCCGTTCATTCTCATGAAAGATGGGTTCTTGTGAACCATACTCATGAAACATGGGTCAACGAGTTTAACTCAAAAAAAACTTCATAGTTGAATTTTAATAGGAATATTACAATTTTGATCTAGTTTACTATGCTTGATAAAATAATTCACTCCTAAATAATTTATTACCTGGCAATAGTTTCCATGTCATGAATACTACTACTTATTGTTTGATTGCATTTACAATTTTTAATTTTTTCTTTACACATTAATAGTTTAATCTTTTTCTTTAGATTTTAGTGATTAAATTTGTTATTGGATTAACATGTTCTTGTGATTGTATTATATTATAAAGTTGATTGCATTATGTATTAATATTCTAATTAAACTAGTTTTTTTTTAGATTTTAGTGATTAAAGTTGTTATTGGATTTTGGCTTTTTTCTAATAATAATCTAGTTTTCAAAAAATTATTAAGAAATTGTGTGTGTGTGTGTGTAAAATAAAGATAAGGTAGGTGTCTAGTTGTACTTTGTCTCGATTTATTTTCTGGAAAGCATATTGTAAGGGATGTGCATATTCTCCACACAAAAAAACTTCACAAAACTTTTACTAGTTGAATCTTCATAATTGGCCTCCATAATGTTGTAAAAATGCCAAAAGGGGATGAAACATGTTGAATTATGTCAATTTGTGTTTTTTTAAGGTGTGCCATTTTTTGTGGAGAATAGCCAGAGCTTACTATAAGAAACCAATGTATATGCTATGATATTTAGTTATGTCATAGTAGGTTTTGTAGCGTCACTATTTTGATTCTTTGTGACAATTTTGGTTTGGTTGGAAATTTTGGTCTACTTGGTCATGTCAAATAGGGTACTTAAAACTAATCATTATATGATATTAGTGAATGGTTCCTATATTGGGGATGATGTGTTGGTATCCAACTATGACATTACTATGTATCATTTTTTACATCAATATGTGGGTGTTTCCCCTTGTAGCTATTAATCTAAAATTTATTTTTTTGCTTGATAAAGCATAACATAGTTGCATATGTATTTGTATTAGTATTAGAAGGTGATTTTACATAGATTAAGCAAGGTATCCATGCATTAGTCTAGGATCCAAACCACCATATAAAATTTTTTCTAAATGCAAAATCTCCCCCATTATAAGTAGGGCCCGGGATGGTCACCCTGTGTATGTGTAGAAAGATCGCCATAGCTATGATAGATTTATGCCTTGGACTTCATATTCCACATACTACCTATACCTACTTACATAGTGACCACTTACACATTTTGTATATCTCTAGTAGCTACTTACACGCTTGCATTAGTTAATAGGCCTCATCAGAAACTGATGGTTAGTCGGTTGTATGCATATTCCCCTTGTCCGTAGGTGTTGGCTCAATCTTGGGCCCAACATTTCCTTGACTTGATCTAGGTTGCTCCAGATCAATGATGTTCAACATCTCCTCCTTGATATCTACCTAGAATTCATCCTCCTTGTCCTCACTCTAAAGGCATTCTTCCCATTTATATTATTTTATCTAGGTCAATGCACAAAGATGGTGTGCAAAAACGTAGCCACCATATGAAAATAAATCAATAACCCGATCTAATTATTTGAAATTTGAAATGACCTGTTTGGGTTATGGCTTGGTAAATACCAAGCCTAAATTTTATAAAACTCAATTAAGTTTTTATTACCATAAAAATTGACCTAAAGTTTTATGATATAAAAAACACGATTGCATTATAGAAAACTTAAATAGTTTTCTTCTGCCACAAAACCCTCATTTGAACCCGACATTTGTGGAATGAGAATAGTGAGAGGAGGCCAAAAAAGAGCAAAACCTCGATCGGGTTTCACAAAAATTTGTATTTTTTGAGTGTTTCCAACAATTCTTCACAATGTCACATCATCACAAAGGTAAGAAATGTACATTTTTATTATTTTTGTTTCAAATTGAATTGTAATAGGGTTTTTGTGATTGATTTTGTTTTTTTAATAATTTCATGGGTGTGTGCACCAAGTTGTGGACCAAACACGGTGGACACATCTTTAAAAAAAAAATTAAATTTCATATAACCCGATCGGGTTATTGAAATTTCAAAATTGTACTAGGCTTGGTAACCAATCCTAGACAATATTATTAAAAAATTTAAACTTTCTAAGAACCCGATCGGGTTCTGAGATGTTTCAATTAACCCGATCTGGTTATTAGACATATAATATTTTCTAATAACCCGATCGGGTTATTAGAAACATATTATATTTTGGACAACCCATGACTTAGGCCATTTCTAATGCCTAAACTGCAGAGCAGCAGAGCCTAGGAGACCAAAAATGCCATAGAACCCAATCAAACTTTGAAGAAAATAATAAATCTTCAACAATTTTCACATTTCTAAGCAATGGAACCCCGTAAGAAAGGTATGTATTATTGTTTTTGTTGTTTTGTTGTTTTTTTTGCATTTTTTTATCAAATTAGGTTATGATATTGATTTTTTGTTTTCTTTTAAATTAATTTCATATCAGATTCATCAAAAAATCCCAGAAGAGGAAAAATAAATGAAAGACCACCCCCCATAAACCCTCCTCCCAATTCTCCTCGTCCACCACCATCGCCACCCGTAAACCCTCCTCAAAATTCTCCTCATCCACCACCATCGCCACCCGTAAACCCTCCTCAAAATTCTCCCTGTCCAAAGCCACCGCCACACATAAACCCTCCACATGTGTGACTAGATCATGTAAATGCAACAAAAGAGGACCTCATGTAACACCTTAACCAAAATAGTGCACAAATTAATATATTAGTTAATAGGTTGAAGGCTTCCAGTCTTTAGCATCACTCTACCCTCGCCACTACATTAGAAAAAATGTCCAATAGTGCAAACGAGGTGTCTCAAGAGGTGACAAAATGGGGTTCATGGAGGGATAGGTGTTGTACATATTATGCTGATGGTTTATCATATGAGGATGTGAAAATAAAAGACATAGAAAAATGTGACCTATGTGCCCTTTTTACCGATCCTAATACTAGAAATTCCCTAGAAGTTAATACAAAATGGTTTCCTATACATTGGTGTGTTCATAGGGGGATGAAATCAAATTTTTGGGATAGGTGGTACATGGTATTTGACCAACCACCTTGTAATAATAATGAGGTGCCTTTATATTTTTTGAGGAAGCTATACTGTGAGTTTATCAATGGCGAGAAGCCGAATTACTTTGACTTTCATGAGTTCAAGGGTAGAGGGAGAGGATCTACACAGGATAGACCTGGGGCACATAGGATTACCCGACCACAAGAGAGGAGGCATACTATGAGAAAACCCCTCATTCATGTTGTGGTCCCAGTAGTGGTGAAGGAGTCTATGGATACACAGACTCTTCATGCAGCTACATCATTGACTGATGTCATTATCCAACATGACACTCAGTTAGTTGGAGAGGATGGATAAGTGCTTGTGACACCTCCATCTTCATCAGATGCGCCATTAGGATCATCCCATCTCATGCCAGCTCCATTGTCATCAGATGCACCATTAGGATCATCTCGTCTCGTGCGAGCTCCATTATTATCAGATACATTTGTAGGGTCAGCCCAGCCCATTGAGAATATCTGCATCAGTTGTAATGGTATATATGATGGGGTAGATGGCTAGGTAAGTGTGGATGGTTTGACATCCCATTCATGTGTACATTATGGGAGAAGATGTTAGGAATCCACTACTGGGGATGTGACCCTCACAAATGATTTTTTGTCAATGGTGTATGGTACAGAGCTGACATAGGTTTGTTTAAATTTATGTTTTGACATGTTATTTTAATTAATTACCTAAATCTGTTAAAAGTAAATAAAATTTTATGTATAGAAGAATCTAATTGATACATGAATAATATGCATTGCAGGGTTTAGTTGGTGGTACAAGCACACCAAGGAGTGCTTGTTATAGTACACGTAGACAGGTAGCTCAAACACCGGAGGTAATGTTTTATAAATATTCCTAAAATAGAATATTACATTATTTTGAAAATATCATATCTTAATAATTTGTATGGTGGTAACTTAGTGTATGTTTTTTTTCTATTGCTTTATGGTCAAAGAATTTTTTCTAATGTAATTCAACTCAAGGAATTCACTTCCTTGTCTGGCCATCATGACTCAAATTGATTTGAAATCCCGCCCTCCATCCTTGGACTCAATTCAACCAATGCTAAACTCATACATAGAATCATACCCCAACCAATTACTTATTGGATTTTTAATCAACCTTGAACATCATTCAAAACATCCAACCATCGTTCTTTTACTCTTATTTCTTGTTCAAAATCATGAATACAATCTTTGATTGTTTATTGATTGTGATTATCCTTAATCCTTCAATACACCTCCATGGCCTTCTGAAGACTCCCAAAATATAACTTCTAAGACACCCCAAGAGCCCCTCAACTTATCACAAGGTCCTTATCCTATCTCTCAAAGCACATTCACTTTCTAGTTCAGTAAACTTTACTCTCTAGCATTTCACTGTCATACTAGGACAGTCCCCATATACTAGTCTATATCTTCACCATAAACAAGAACCCAGCTAAACCATAGGTTCATAAGCACCCCAAATATTTTCATCACTTCCCATACCACCTACTCTAATGCAAGTGTCAAGGGTATGATGATCCAATTACTGAATCCCTTAACTCTCTATAAAGAGTGGCAAACTCTAACCATAGTGTACCAATCCCATGACCATAGTGTACCAAGTGGCTTATAAGTGCCCAAACTTAGAACTAGGTCTCACAATTGGATCTCAATGATAGACTAATTCTAAAGCCTTGAACTACAAGATTTCTTGGGTCCCTTTGGGCCAAGAGTGCACTGAGAACATCAAGGGTCTGCAATATTCATGAGACTCCATGTGCTAGGAGGTGCTCCTACACCATAGTCTCAACCTAAAAACACTCTAAATCCCTCCATGCTAAGGGTAAACACACTAAAACATACTCAATTCCATGCTACAATAGTCCCATTACCTTCTACAAAAGTGGTCATAACCTTTGACCCCCATGAATACAATCTGGACCCTCCTCTAACTGTGCCTACAAATTTGTTAAAGAATAGTCTTGTGTGCGAAAGAAGAGTTAAAAATTTTATATTGTAATAATGGTTCATAAAATTTGATTATAATCTTGTGATAATATATTTGTGAAGCATAATAATTTGTGGAATTCAAGTGAATCATAATCTTCATTGTAAACTATTACTTATATATTTATTTGGTGTTTTATAGGGCTTGTCAGGGGCTCAGATTTTTGAGATTGAGGATGTCACCCTTTCTGCCATTGACTTTGGCTTAGAGAGCTATGTGGTATCATTTTTCGCACACCTCTTGTTTATAGTTTTAATTGAACCCATGCAGTATCATATTTTTTCTCTTATGTTAATTTTGTTTTTGTTAGCCTACCCTACCAAGCTTGAGGTCATTAGGAAAGAGGAAGAAATCATTGGGGACATTGAAACAAAAATGGTAATTAAGTCCAATTTAAGTATATTTGTTGGAATGTATTATGAAGATTTCAATGTATTCTATACTGATGAATGCACTTGACTTGTTTATTGTATACATGTAGAATCAATTGGGTTTCACTAAACTGAATGCCCAAGACATTGCTGATGTTCAGGAGAGGGAGGAGGTAACACATTTTCATATTTACTTTCAATTGCATTCTTTTTTGTTCAAAATATTTTAGAAATCATGTTCCTCTATTAGTATGTCATTTTCTACAAATTTTCATACAAGAATTGATCATAGCTGCCTCAGATGAGGCGAACCCTTCTCCACTACCTAGGGATCCCTTGCCTAGCACAAGAGATCCAGCTGGGTTATGCATTCTCTTTTTAGTCCATGCATTTTTTACTTTTTAGTATTTCTTGTTTATAACATGTATTTTGTATTATTTTTTCTATTGTAGGACCCTTCACCACTACCCTTCATTCCTCTACCTGGCCATTTTTGTAGGAGTCCCTCTCGCCCACTATGGAGCCCATTTCATTTATCAGTCAACCCAAGCATAATAGATCCAGTTGAGGCTTTAGTATGCAAATTACAACCCAATATTTATTTATTTTGATATTATTTTGAGATAATATATATTTCTTAACATTTGAATTATTCTTGTGCAGAGACTTAGTGAACCAAGTGTTGCTGCGAAGAAGCTCAATTTTGATGATCCACCACAGTCATAGATATATCGAGACATTGTATAGATCTAGTTGTGGTCATTGAATGGCCAAATTTTATATATATATATATATATATATATATATATA
>MU225548.1:73363-94919 GCA_018584345.1 Thuja plicata
CCAAATTGGGTTTCCACGTTATATCTGGTGTTACTTGTGTTTATGCTATTTGATTTATGCATGTCAATAACTGTGAATGTTTAATGAACAATAATAAGTTAATCTACCGAGTAACAGCAGTATATATTGAAGACATCTAAGGGACTTGTGGATTTATTTTTGTGGTAACTGATTCACCCCTCCCCTCTCAGTTACTCCATCTATATTTCCAACAGATACTCCATCGCATCCTAGGAATCAGGGATTGCATCCTGCAAATGGGATCTCACCCTACAAAAATTAGGTCATTTCCAATTTTTAACTTAGTTAAATGCCTAGTTTGACTGTTTTCCTTCTGCTGACTAAAAAAACACTTGGCTGATAGGTTTTCTACTTAGCTTGCTAAGATATAACACAAATTTTGAACTTTTCTATAATTACTGTATGTTTGAACATGTTCCTTTTGAGGTAGTTTCATTTCAAGGACCATATCCCGGTCGTGTCCTTGCTTTATCGAGGGATTTGACTGATGACGAGGCAGAGTTGGTTTCCCGTGTGGGATTATTGTCGCTAAGGGATTTACCCGATATCAGGGTGAATCGAGGGTTGTTGACTGCTATGGCCGAGAGGTGGCATTCAGAGCACAACACCTTCTATCTTCCTACTAGTGAGATGACCGTCACATCAGAGGACGTGTGGCAGATTCTGAGAGTTCTTGTTATAGGACAAGAGGTGCAGTTTGATTTGGCCTCTGCTTCATCAATCGTGATAACACAATGTTTTTTTGATGATGATACTATCACTCACCGGTATCTGAAATGGGACTATATGTGTGATATCTATGAGTGCCTTACCGTATACTTGGTTGGATTAATCAAAGGTGTCCTTATGCCTAACCGAGGATAACATAGATTCATGGTTGGTTGGGTTGACATGCTTGAGCAGATGATTGTGTTGAGACAGATTTGCATGGGGTAGTTGCATCCTTGCATACATGTACATAGAGCTACATGAGATAGTGTATCATTATTCATGAAGCATGACTGTTGATATTTTGGTACTTGAAATCTGGGCCTAGGAGCATATCCTTGTTACACGACCGATAGTGGATAGGCAATGTCTACCAGAGCAGCCCTATATATATGTACTCAGGATGGATAAAACAACCCCATTTAGGAAAGGTGGAGTATTGGCACCGTCTGCTAGATGATATGACTATAGTAGTGTGGTGTTCTTACTTGGATTGTGAGGAGTGGAGATCAGATAGGTGTCAAATGCCTTATTTTTTTTAGAGTAGGTACCTGATTGGATGTACCAGATATATTATTAAGAGATTCTTACTGACCACTGTATTAAGGTAGTATGGCTGGTTGCAGGGTAGGTGCTAGGATACATCTGTATATGCTTGGATCTGAGATGAGACACCATAATGGGGACTGCAGTTGGGTTATGAGACTACACAAAGAGCCATTCAAGAGATGGTAGCAGTACCTTGGGATCTGCAACTTGATGTCATTGATGCTGGATTTTTTGATGGATTACATGTGAAGATGCTTCAGTATCTATTTCTACAGTTCACAAGGCCTAATGAGTCTTTTCCATGTATTGAGGATCCATTGGATTATGATCCCGCTGAGGACCGTCTTGTCAGAGGTCAAGGAGGAGCTCAGAGAGATAGAGGAGCTATGGGGAGAGATGGAGGTAGGCATGATGGCAGACATGGTAGAGATGATAGATGCCCTCCTCCTCACAAGGGACAGGGTCTAGATGATCAAGATGATGCGGATGATAGGGGTGGAGGTGTGGTGGGTGGTGGAAAGAGCACCAACAACAGTGGGAGGAAAACTCACTTTTGATTCATTGCTCCTCAGAGGGATCCAAGTCCTTTGTTGACTAGAGATCAACAGAGACAGAGACTATAGTAGTAGGATAGGCCACATGATAGGCCATAGGACAGGCCATAGGGAAGGATACATGTAGGGGTCCAAGTTGTGATGGTGATGCACTGTCTCAGTGTGAGTGCAAGAGAGAGCATCTTAGAGAGAGGATCACGACTTTAAAGGCCTTTCTTGTAGATAGAGATACACTACTTGAGCGGCTCAGGGTAGAGAGAGACACACAGGATTATACTGCGGCATAGTAGGGACAAAGAGCCACATACTATTATGTTCTATATCATGCCGCAGTTCCAGAGGGTCAAAGAGCACTATCCTTTTCATGCTTAGTTCAACAGTCTGAGGGGCCATGCCACCACTAGCTCCATTTGTTCCACCTCCTCCTCCTCCTCTAGATTAGGGAGAGGGTGGGAGTCAGTCTTGATACTGTATTTTGTCATATATTTTTTTAGATCATATTGTATATCTAGATCCTTCTGAAATCATTATATTTTATGATGACATTTAAACATGTATATCTGATTCATATTGGTACTCTAATACTAGTTTTGTAGACAATTTCAACATTTTTGATCTATGCCATATCTGATATCTGAGATAGTTGTTCCTGACCTTGATATGTTCATGGATTCTCATGCTTTTGATAGATGTTTTAGATTTTTGATGCACATCTGATTTATGTTTATCTTGGTCTTGTGATGAGTTAGATTAAATATGTGATGACACCATTTATGCTCATTTGATTTATTACTGATATGAATGTGTTTCAAATGATACTATGCAAATGAATGTTTTTTGAGATTTTCTTTATGCAAATAAATGTATGGATGCACTTAGGATGGAAAATTAAATGCAATGTGTGAATGCTTTTTTATTGTCTTTTTCTCATTCTCATTTATGAATGCAGAATGTATGTCATGGATATGTAACAAAATGATATCAGTAATATTGATGTATGTAATTAACTTGGATTTTGAATGAATCAAGAATTTATTTTAAGTTCAAGTCCTCTTTATGCTGTTCTCTTTTTAAAAATGAATCATGCAATCTCTAAATGCATCTCCATGTAGAATCCTAGGACTTTCACTATTTTGTATACATTGTAGCATTTTATCATCATTAGGGGTTTGTTGTAACGGTCATCACCTGATAGTAAAACTGTCACTAATACCCACTAGTATCATGAAAGTATGAATACTATGTGTATTGGATTTAATTTTAGAAATAAACTTAGGCATCAAGGCATAGAAGCCAGGATGACAAGTTAGTTATCTCCTTTTAATGTTTAGAATCAATTTCTATTCAAGTGTAATGTAAGATATGTGACCCGTAATGCCTTGAAAATTCATATCCTTGGGTACATTATGTAGCGTACACCTTAGTGAGAATATGATTTAGAAAACAGACAAGGAAATTGTTTCAACCTTACCGTAGTTTATACATAATGAAGATCGAGATATATGCAGCTATCCACTCATGTTGGCAGCTCTTACCATAAACATCCAAGTTAGGTGAAATTTATAGGATTATTTAGAACAATCACCATACGCATAAAACCAAGAAAATGTTATGCCCCTTGTCCTTGTGACTCTTTGTCTTGGAATAGATGTCATGGAGTTACTTAGAAGACATAACAATCACTAATTGAGAATCAATCAAAAAAAATTTATAATCGCTTATATGCCCCTAGTATGAAAAATCATGGGAACATAAAACAATTATAATCAAACCAAGCTCAAACTATGTGATTAAGTAGTATTGAAAAATACTATTGATTCATTTTTCAATCCCAGTAGAGATTCATCAACCAAAATTTGGAATATGAGCAATATGTTTTCCTGTTTAAGTGTATACAAGATTAACTATGTCAGCAATTGCAATCCAATGTAGTGTTTAGAAACACTGGTTGATGAAAGTGTTGAGAAACACTTGTTCATTTTAAGTTCCTAGATTCCAAGTGTTGAGAAACACTAGTTTGATGTCTGTTACTGTTTGGAGAGGTGAACCATCCTAAACAAGATGCTTAAGACAACCTAGCATATTCAAACTGACCATGCTAGAAAAGATGCCCCCAGTGCATAATGACAATCCCCAAGACATAAATGCAGACAAATCCCAAGCAAGGATAGGAAATTTGTAAGGAATCAGAGTCACCAAATAGCACAGGTGCAAGTATGAAGGTTTAGTGTAGTCAGTGCATTGATAGATAGAGCATAGAGTTCGAGTGATGCCTATTTGCCATGTTTTCACCACTCGACAAAGCTTTTTATTTTTGCTACCAAGATGCCTATTTGCCAGGTTTTCATCAAGGCATTTTTTCTCTTTTTCTATTTTTCTATTTTAATTTTTTGTAGTATCAAGGCGCCTATTTTCCAGGTTTTCACCAAGGATACCTTTGTTCAGGACTTTTTCCACTATTTTTGGATTTCTTCAGGATCAATTTTTCCAATTTTTTAGTATTTTATGAGATTTTCCCTGTATAGGCTCTTCTAGCCAGACATCAAGCATAGAACTGCTTCAAATGTAGAGTATAAATGGGATCAATAAGAATAGCTCCCTCAGGTGTAGCTAGCTGATAAGCTCCAGCCCCAAAAGTGATAGTAATGATATAAGGTCCTAGCCATTTGGGTTCAAACTTTCCTTTCTATTGTCTGTTAGGCTGGTTCTTAGGATTCTCTTTTAGAATGAGATCCCCCACTTAAAAGTGTCATGGTTTGACCCTTTTATTGTACCCTTTTGACATGCATTTTTGGTACACTTTCAGATGATCAAATGCTTGTTGCCTGTGCTCATCAAGTAATTCTAAAGAATTTACTTGATCAATGTGGTATTGTTCGTCAGTAACAAGACCTTGTAAAGATACCCGCAAAGATGGGATTTCAACCTTAATAGGTAATACTACCTTAGGGCCATAGACTAGGACTAATGGTGTGGCTCCAGTTGGTGTTCTACCCAAAGTGTCAAATTTGATTGTAAATGTCAGTCTCTGCCAGACTTACCTACAGTTCTGTGTAGAGTTTTGAGAATTTTTTTGTTACATGCCTTAGCCTGCCCATTAGCTTGAGGATAATAGATTGAGGAACAATTTTAATTAATTTGGAACTGTGTGCAAAGGTCTTCAATGTCTTGGTTTTTAAATTGGCCCCCATTATCCGTTACAATTGAAGAGGGTATCCCATATCTAAAAATAATGTAGTTCAAGATAAACATAGCCACATGTTTTCCAGTGGCTTTGATCAGTGGTGCAACTTTGACCCACTTAGTGAAATACTCAGTGACCATAATGATGTACTTGTGTCCACTTGTAGAATTAGGATATATTTGTCCAACCAAATCAAAGGCCCATTGCTGAAATGGCCAATGTGTTATGAATGATATGAGTTTTCTAGCAGGAGCATGGATGATATTTCCATGTGTTTGGCATTTATGACATGTCTTTGAAAATTGAATAGCATCGTTTTCCATTGTGGGCCAATAATAGCCTACTCTTAGCAGTTTCTTAGCTAGTGAAAATCCATTTGAGTATGATCCACATACACCTTCGTGGACTTCTTTTAATGTGTGATCTGACTCTTTGTGTTCTAAACACATAAGAAGTGTACCATCGAGACCTCATCTATATAAGTTATTAGTAATGAGGACATAACGCGATTCTATCCTAATTAAGGATCATTTTTCATTTCTGGATAGGTCATTGGGTATAGTTTGGTCAGTTAGGTAAGCAATGATTTTAGCACATCGAGATGGGTCTTGGGAATTCAAAGCACAAATGATTTGGTACTTGGATGTATCAAAGGCTGGGTAGGATAGTTCTTCCACCAAGAAGTCATAGCGGAATTGATGTTCCTCTAGTTGTAACATGGATTCCAGTGTAGCCATAGCATCTATAGCTTTATTTTCTGTTCTAGGAAGTTGTTGGAATATAATGAAGACAAAGTATTTCTTCAAATCATCAACCAGTTGTTTGTAGGGAATCAAATTCTCATCTTTGGTCTGATAATCTCCATTTACTTGATTAATAATAAGCTGAGATTCACCATAGACATGTAACTCTATGATCTTCCATGCCATAACAAGTTTAAGACCATTTACTAATGCTTCATATTAAAAAATGTTATTTATGCATAGAAACATCAATTTCTAGGACTTGGGTATTTTGTAGCCTTGAGGAGTTATGAATAGAACCCCTTCTCCAAAGCACTGTTACGTGAAAGAACCATAGAACCCTTGCTCTAGAGCCTTGTTGCGTGAAAGAACCATCTAATTGAGTATCTTCCATGGATACTCAGTTAGATGCATAATTATTTCATTAGGAAACTCAATTCTCAAAGGTTCATCATCTTGGAGTGGTGAATCAGCTAATTGATCAGTGATGACTTGTCCTTTAATAGCTCTTCTATCTATGTACTCAATATCAAATTTACTTAGAACCAGGACCCACTTTGCTATTCGTCTTGTTAATGTTGTCTTGCTTATGAGGTATTTCAAAGGATCTATCTTTGAAATGAGTTTTACTGTATGTGATAGCATATAATGTCTCAATTTATTTGATGCAAAGACAACTTCTAAGCAAGATTTTTCAATTATGTTGTAATTGAGTTCATAAGATACTAGTGTTCTGCTAATACATTAGATTTCTCTTTCCTTTTTAGTTTCATCTTCTTGTGCCAGCAATACTCCCAGTGATGTAGCTATAGCTAAAATATATAGGAGTAATGGCTTTCCATGAATGGGTGCCATGAGAATAAGAAGAGTAGCCAAGTACTCTTTTAATTCTTTGAAGTTATTTTCATAATGTTCATCCCATTTGAAGGTGACACCTTTATGTAGCAATTTAGTAAAGGGTTGTTCTCTATCTACAAGTTGTGACATAAATCTCCTGATTGACTGGAGTCTTCCTTGTAATGTCCTCATTTGACTAATTTTGCATGTATGATTCATTTCTAGTATATCTTTAACTTTTTGAGGCCCCACCTCAATTCCTTTTGTTGATACAATAAACCCTAGCAACTTCCCTGATTGAACCCCAAAGGCACATTTCTTTGGATTCAATCTGAGTTGAAATTTCTCCATGCGATCTAATATCTTCCGCAAGTCTTCAATATGAGTAGTCCTTTCTTTTGATTTAGCTAAGGTATCATCCACATAATCCTCCATATTTTTATGCATCATATCATGGAATATAGTAGTCATAGCTCTTTGGTATGTAGCACCTGCATTCTTTAATCCAAACGGCATAACGTTCCAGAAAAAATTTCCCCATGCATGTGTAAATGTGGTCTTTTCTTGATCTTCAGGAGCAATTTTAATATGGTTATAGCCTGAGAAACCATCCATTAATGAGTACATTTGATAGCCTATTGTTAGATCTATGATCATATCAATATTTGGTAGTGGAAAATCATCTTTAGGACATGTTTTTTTTAAGTCTCTAAAGTCTGTATAGATCCTGATAGATTTATCTATTTTAGATATTGGTACCACATTAGAAATCCATCATGCATAAGTGATGACTCTTATGAATCCATATTTCAGTAATTTTTCTAGCTCTGCTTTTACTAGTAATGCAATATGAGGATGCATCTTTCTTAGTTTTTGTTTCATGGGTTTGATCCCAGGAGCTCTAGACAAATGATGCATTATTAATTCAAGATCTAGTCCAGGCATATCTGTGTAAGACCATGTGAATTTGATCTTTTTCTCTTTTAGAAACTCAGTGAATTGTATTTTCTCCTCTTCTGACAAAGATTGTGCTAGGTAAACAATATGAGGAACTTCATGTGCCCAAATTAACTAGTTGTGTTGGTTCTATCAAAATTGAAGATCTTTCTTGAAAGTGCTTGGGGAGGCTATCAAGAATCTCATCCTTTGGCGCCTCTAGGAGGTTTTCACCATCAGATACATCTTTTATTTGTATGATTTTAGAATTTGACACTGCCACAACATGGTTTCACCATCATTGATTTTCTTCTTGTTATTTTTCACTTTGTGACTGAGAAACTTGATATCCTCCTATGACATGTTCATGCTCCTTGCATTGGTGGAAGAAGGATAAGGTTCACAAGTATTTAGGTAGCAAGCCAAAGTGTAGTCATTAGGGAGGTTCATGATAGGATTAGGATCTAAATTTTTCCAATCAATTAAGTTAGGGTTTATCAAGGATAATGAAGCATAGTTCGGTAAGGACATCATCGCGTCAGTGTCCAAACTATTAACTAACAAGGCATGTTATGTTAGCTCTTCTTCTATAGCATTTAGATCATCAAGAGTTAAACCATCATTAATAGGGTCATTGTTAGTAATATGTGGACCTATCTCTAGTGATTCATTAGTTGAGCTTTCTTCTTCTTCTCTCAACAAAATGGAACTCATTGCTTGTAGTCTCATAATATCCTCTAGACCTAGTAAAACACCAGTTTCTTCATCAAGAATTCTAGGCAAAGGTATCTCATCTGATTTCGGAACAACAACAATGTCAGGGGAAGTGTTAGTGTGTGTGTATATTTGTGCACCTATTATATGCAACACAACACTTCAATAACTCATTCTGTTAGTGAGAAACAAGGGTTAATGAGCATATAAAACCCTAACATCGACCTATTGCTTTCAAACTAGGATGAGTGTAGAAAATAACATAAAATCCCTCAGATTACGCTAAATACCAGTAACATGAACAACCTAGCATGAAAGATTTAGTTTAAAAACAACTATTTAACTATATAGCATGCATATTACTCTAAAATGGACATTATAAACATACGAGAAAGTGACTAATGGAGTGTGTATGAAGCTAGGAAGGAATGGGTAGATTAATAATGCTTTGAGATTCCTTCAAAATTTTGGCATAACAACACTACAATTCAAAATTTGAGGCCTATTATGAGCTCTAAATCCCTTCAATTTATAGAGGAATGAGAGAGAGAGAGAGGGGATACAAGGTTCATTAATGGAGCCCCTAAGGTCATTAATGAGGTGTAAGATCCATTAATTCCTTGAGCATTAATGAGGGATGGGCAAGAGGGAATATCTATTAATAGGTTATTAATGAATTTCATTTAAGAGGCACGGGGGAGTGTAAGACTCAACTTGGCAAGTTGGTCCTTAGAGAAGTCATACTTGAGAAAGTTGACTTTCTTAAGTGGGTTTAGTTGTTAATCATTCCTTAATGGAATGTGACAACATTAGGAGGTGGGTTAGGATAGAATTTAGAATTAGGATTAGATTAGCATGGGTTGAGATGGGTTAGAACTTAGGGTAGAAGTGGTTGAGATAGGTTATGTTGGGGTTTAGGGGAATATAAATGAAATGAATTAAACTTATTTAATTAATTCAAAAATAGGAATTAATTATTTAAACAACTTAATTTCTTTTTAATAATTAAGGGGACTATAGCCATTTTAATTAAATTAAATAGGCTAGGGGAATGAGTTATTTTGCAAGTGGATAATTGATTTAGGGGTTTATTTAATTACTTTATAATTAAATACTATAGCCATGTTTGAATTTGATTTGATTTAATTGGTTTAAATTGATTTGAATTGTATGGCTATAATAGTTAATATAATTTAGTGATAAAAATCACCTAGGACATTAAATTTGATTTTAAAAAAGAAATATGCCAAAGTAACATTGTCTTGACATAATTGGGGGTATGATCACACTTAGGGAAAATAGGGTCTATAGTCATAGAAAACCAAATTTAGGTGGTTACATTTGCCCCTCTTTGAATTGATGTGCGAGCAGCGCATTGATTCAAAGAAAGTTTTTGATTTTGACTTTATAAAGATTGAGAATTCTGTTCTTTGTTGTCGAACGAAATGTTGATGAGATCAGTCTCACACTCGATCGAACTAAATTGATAGAATTAATCTTGAACTTGTTTGTCGTCCAAAGATCAATAAAAGATTTTAAAGATACCAATTCTGAACTTGGTTGTCATCCAAAGATTGATAATACTAATTCTAAACTTGGTTGTCATTCAAAAGGGTAGTATAAAGTTGCCAGGAGCTTTAATAAGAATCTTTTAATATGAAGAAACACAAGATATCCAGCTTATGAGAACCAAAGCTTTCTATCCAAAAGTTCTGACTTTAGTCAAGGAAACTGTTATGCCCCTAGTTTGTTTGATAACAAAGTCATTTTAATGCTGTTTCAAGAAAAAATTTAATTGATGATAGTGTGATCATACCCCCTCAGGAATGAAATCGAAGGAAAAGAATAAATCCCTTAGTTGAAATAACGCATCACTTGCAGGAAGCGGGTAGGAAAAGAAAGAAGGGAGTAGAAGAAGTGGGAAAAGATGGTGTATTTAAAAATAAACACACAATTATCAAGTCAATTATATGAAAATGTGAGTGATAAGACTGATAAAATGATGTCAGACCAATATTTATGATAAAATATATGCATTCTGACAGAGTTTTTAGAACAAATAAAGCAAATCTGCAATTTTTGAAATTGTCGTAAGAATGGTACTGTGCTGCTAAAAACATCCTAGGCACCTTTGATTTTGTTCCTGATTGATCAAAAAGAGAATAAAAATGTAGTTGTAGTTGTCTGGGAGGAGTCTCAGAACTCCTAAATGACTCAAAAGACCAATATAAGCATCAAAATTTACCATTTCACTATTCATTTTCACTTGCCTCCATAGTAATTCAGAGAGATCTATAGAGAAGATGGTAGTCCCTATGAGGAAGCATCATTTCAAGATGAGCTATCGACATTAGCGCCTAGCTGACTACCCACCGCTGGTAAGTACTCGTAAAACTACCTCGTGAATTTTGTAAATTTCAATTTCATGCATTTTTGTGGGTTTTATAGCCCCTTCAATTTTGAATCGCATCCAGAATTCTAGATTGCAACCTGTAAAATTTGTGTCGCATCCGGGATATCTTAGATTGCATCTGGTTTCTCCAGATTTCTACGTCGCATCCAGGGTACTCTGGATCACATCCTATTTTCTTGTTTTTGTCTTATTTTGTATGCTATTTTGACTTTGTTTCATACCCAGTCATTTTAGGCTCGTACCCTATTTTTAGGGTCACATCCCGTATGTCGGGGATCACACCCAGTATTCTCCATCACAACTGGGATACCCTGGATTACATCCTGTAAAATAGATCGCACCCTGTTGTTTTAGGATCATATCTAGTTTATAGAGTTAGGATTTTTATCCTTTTGATCTATTTGCATGTTGTGGACCTTGAATCACTTAGTTGATAAGGATACTGCATCTCGTTGGTAGATAGAAAATTGATTTCACCTTTGTATGTGTTAAAAATAGGTATATTTTGAGGTAGTCACCTTAAGAGGCACATATCCAGGTCGTGTACTTGCTCTATCTGGTCTAATGCTAAGCAGTCCACAGTGATCTGATGTGGATTACGTTCATTGATAGGTTTACCTGAGATAGGGGTAAACAAAGGGTTGTTGACTGCTCTGGCTGAGAGATGGCACTCAGAGCACAACACCTTCCATCTTTCAACTAGGGAGATCACAATGACTCCAGAGGACGCATGGTGGATACTGCATGTGCTGATTATGGGTCAGGAGGTATACTTTGAGTCAAGATGTGGTGTGGCCATTGGGGTTGCATGTCGATACTTCCAGGATGACACTATCGATCGAAGATATTTGTCATTGGATATATGGTCGATCATTATGATCGCTTATCTGTGTACTTAGCAGGTCTAATAGGTGGCATCTTGATGCCAGACAGAGGTCAGCATGGATTCATGGTCGGCTGGGTAGGTATGTTAGAGAAGATGGTTATCCAAAGATAGAGATTTGCATGGGGCAGTTGTATTTTAGCCCATATGTATCGAGAGTTGCACGAGATAGTATACCATTACACTCGGAGCATGACCATTGGGATTTTGATTCTTCAGATCTGGGCCTAGGAGCACAGCCCTGTTACACGACCAATTGTAGATAGATAAAGGGTATCGGAGTAGCCTTATGTATACATGTATGCTGACCTTATTCAGCAGCCCCATCTGGGAAAGGTCAAGTACTAGCACCATATTTTTGATGATATGACTAAGGTCGTTTGGCGACCATATTTAGATTGTGAGGAGTGGACCTCGGATGCATGGCAGGTACCTTATTTATTTTAGAGCTGATATCTTATTGGGAGGACCAGATATATCATAGAGTGGTTTATTCACACCCGAGTGTGGAGACAATACAGCCATTGGTAGGGCAGGATACATGATGTCATTGTGTATGCACGGATCTGAGATGAGGCACCATTGTGGGGTGCTTAGTTACAGTACGAGATAGCTCACTAGGAGATTCATGATATGGTCAGAGTAGACTGGGATCTCTGCCTTGATGTTTTTGATGCAGGTGTCTCTGATGGATATGTTGCGGAGATGCTTTAGTACCCATTTCCTCATTTTATAGTACTAGAGGAGATCATTCCTCGCATAGAGGAGCCATTAGACTATGATCCAGAGGACCATACTACCAGAGGGAGGGGAGGAGCATAGAGAGATAGGTCCCCTGGTAGACATGGAGGTTGGGATGGTGGTTGAGATGGAAGAGATGGTAGGCATCCTCCTCCTGATGAGGATGACGGGGGAGATGATAGGGGTGGTGGCATAGTGGGTGGCCATGCAGAGGTTTCTAGTGGGAGTGGGGAGGGTCAGTGTACTAGATTTAGATTTGTAGCCCCACAGAGAGATCCTGGTCCGCTCCTTACCTTGGATCAACAGAGACAGAGGCAACAGAGGTCACAGGATAGACCACAAGATAGGGGACATGACAGGTCTCAGGATTAGGATACAAGTAGAGAGGAAGATCCTCTTTCTAGATGTGAGCAGGAGAGAGAGTAGCTGAGGGATAAGATCACAGCTTTAGAGGCCAGAGTGACAACAACAAAGGCTAAGGCTACTACATTAGAGTCTATAATTTCCACATCAAATGCTTTACTGCTAGACAGGGATAGGCAGATGGAGAGTCTCCGAGTAGAGAGAGACATGTAGGCCCACACAACTACTCATCAGGGATAGAGAGACATACTATTATTCTCTATATCATGTGGTAGTGCCAGAGGGGCAGAGGGAAGTATCTTTTTCATGGTTAGCCCAGCAGTCTGAGGGGGCGATGCCTCCTCCACCTCCATTTGTACCTCTTCCTCCTCCACCTCTAGATCAGGGAGAGGGGGGGAGCTAGAGCTGATGTATTTTGTCACATTTTGTATATCTAAGTTCACATTGTATATCTGGATCCTACTGAGATATGTTTTTGTATATGAAATTCATACTTGTATATCTGATTCATCCTGTCTCACTAACACTCTGATACTCTTTATATATTTTGTTCCATATTTTGATCTGTACCATATATATATCTGATGCAGCTTCCTGAATCTGATAAGTTTCATGAGTTCTTGTTGCTTTGATAGATGTAATTTGCACATGTGATGATATCTTGGTCTCTTGATGAGTTAGATTTAGATGATGACATCATTTGATGATTTGATTTGATTTGATTACTGATATAAATATGTTTTAAATGATATTTATGTGAAGATGCAAATGTATATCTCTTTTGATTTTCCTTTATGCAAATTAGATGTATGGATGCACTTTATGATGTAAAAGTAAAAATGCAATACATGGATGCTTTGTTTTGGTATTTTTCTTGTTGCTTCTTTTTATGAATGAAAAATGTATGCTATGGATGTGCAACGATAGATATATCAGTAATATGGATGATGTAATTAACTTGATTTAGAAGAAGAAAATTGAATTAATTTGGAGCTCATAATGCCTTTAATTGTTTTATTTTCTTGTTTATATCCCATGCAATTTGTCAAAAATGTAATGATATGCAGACTCTTAGGACTCTGTCACTGGTATGCAAATGTATAGCTCTTTATCATCATTGGGCACTCTTTTGGAACAGATACCACCAAATAGTACAACCATCACTAATACCCACTGATATTATGATAATATGAATACTATGTTTTATTGAAATGTCAAAAAAATAATTAGGCATCAAGGCATAGAAGCCAGCATAACAAAATAGTCTTCTTCCTTTTAATATACCAGATTCTGATTAAGGCAAGATATTGGACCCGCAATGACCTTGAAAATTAATATCCTTGGGTACATTATGGTTCATATACCTTAGTGAGAATCTGGATTAGAAAATAGACAAGGAAATTATTTCAACCTCACCGTAGTCTACACATAATGAAGATCGAGATATATGCGTCTATCCACCCATAGTGGCAACTCTTACCATAAACATCCAAGTTAGGTGAAATTTATAGGATCATTTAGAACAATCACCATACGTAGAAAATCAAGAAAACCTTATGCCCCCCCATCCTTGTGACTCTTTGTCTTTGTGCAGACATCATTGAGTAACTAAGAAGACATAATAAATCATCAATTGTGAATCAAGCAATTAAAATTTATAATTACTTAGGTGCCCCTAGTTGAATACATCATCAGGACATAAAAGAATCACAATCAAACCAATTTCAAACTATGTGTTTAAGTAGTACTTGTTCATTCATATGTCAAACATAGTAAAGGATTCAACAATCAGAAAATTGGAATACAAGAAATATGGTGTTCCATGTCTATGCATTGATAGGATAATCCATTCATGTTTGCGACCCAACATAGCTTTGTAGGAACTCCGTTTAATGTAAATGTCATGTCTGGATATGTGATGTTTGAAAGACACCCTTGTTTTTGGAAAGTGACATCATTTTTGCATGTACCAAGAAACATTGTGTTCGTGAGGTAAACAAACCTAGGGCAACCTAGCCACCGCAACCTACTATGCTAGCAAAGATGCCCCCAGTGCAGAATGACCTATTCCTAAGACATAAATGCAGACAAATCCCAAGTGAGAATAAGATAGCCATTTATGAAATGAAGTCAACGTTTGAGCACATGTAAAATTATGAAGGCTTAGTATCAGCAATGTTTTGATAGATGGAGCGTAGAACACAAGTGACGCATGATTGCCAGGTTTTCACCACTTGGAAAGATTCCTTTCTTTCTTTTTGCTACCAAGATGCCTTTTTTACCAGGTTGTCATCAAGGCACTTTTCTCTTTTTCATTTTTTTGTTATTTTTGCATTTTTGAATGTTTTTGTAGTATCAAGGTGCCTGTTTTCTAGGTTTTCACCAAGGATACCCTTTTTTGTAGGACCTTTTTACACTGTTTTTGGATTTCTTCAGGACCAATTTTCTAAATGTTTTTGGTATTTTGTGAGACCTTTTTATTGTACAGGCTCTCCTAGCCGAACATCAAGCGTAGAACTGCTTCAAATGTAGAGTGTTGATAGGATCTAGAAGAATGTCTCCCTCAAGTGTAGCTAGTTGATAAGCTCCAGTCCCAAAAGTAGTAGTGATAACATAAGGTCTCAGCCAGTTAGGTTCAAACTTTCCTTTCTGTTATCTGTTAGGCTGGTTCTTAGGATTCTCTTTTAGGATGAGGTCTCCCATTTCAAATTTTCATGGTTTGACCTTCTTATTGTACCCCTTGGACATACATACTTGATACACTTTGAGTTGGTCGAATGCTTGTTGTCTGCGCTCATCTAGTAAGTCTAAAGAATTTACCCAATCAATGCGGTATTGCTCATCGGTAACAAGACCTTGTAAAGATATCTGCAAAGATGGGATTTCAACCTCAATAGGTAATACTGCTTTAGCGCCATAGAATAAAGAAAATGGCATGGCTCCAGTTGGTGTTCTTATGCTTGTTCTATAGGCCCATAGTGCCGGATTTAGTTGTAGATGCCAGTCTCTGCCAGACTTTCTCACAGTTCGGTGTAGGATCTTGAGAATATATTTGTTTGATGCCTCAGCCTATCCGTTACCTTAAGGGTAATAGATTGAGAAGCAATGTTGAGTAATATGGAACTATTCACAAAGGTCATCAATGTCTTGATTTTTAAATTGGCCCCCATTGTCTTTTACAATTGAAGAGGGTATCCCATATCTACAAATAATGTAGTTTAGAATGAACATAGCTACCTATTTGCCAATGGCTTTGATTAGCGGCATGACTTCGACCCACTTTGTGAAATACTCAGTGGTCGTAATGATGAATTTGTGTCCATTTGAAGAATTGGGATATATTTGTCCAACCAAGTCAAAGGCCCATTGCTAAAATGGACAATGTGTTATGAAAGGTATAAGTTCTCTGGCGGGAGCATGGATAAGATTTCCATGCGTCTGACATTTATGAAAGGTTTTTGAAAAATGAATAGCATCTTTCTCCATGGTAGGCCAGTAATAGCCTACTCTGAGTAGTTTCTTTGCTAATGAAAATCCGTTTGAGTGTGAACCACATACACCTTAATGGACTTCTTTTAATGCTAGATCGGACTCTTCGAGTTCTAAAAACCTAAGAAGTGTACCGTCGAGACCGTGTTGATATAGGTTGTTAGTTATGAGGACGTAACATGATGCTATCCTAATCAGGGATCTTTTCTCATTTTTGGATAGATTAGCATAAATGGTTTGGTCAGTAAGGTAGGTAATGATATTGGTATACCGAGATTGGTCTGGGGCATTCAAAGTGCAGATTACTTAGTATTCAGGAGTATCAAAGGCAGGATAGGATAGTTCTTCCACCAAGAAGTCATAGCGGAATTGATGTTCTTCTAGTTGTAACATGGATGCTAATGTAGCCATAGCATCTGCAGCTTTGTTCTCTGATCTTGGTATCTGCTGGAAAGTGACGAAGACAAAATACTTCTTCAGGTCATCAACTAGTTGCTTGTAGAGCATCAACTTTTCATCTTTTGTTTCATACTCCCCATTGACCTGATTGATAATTAGTTGGGAGTCACCATACATGTGTAACTCTAAAATTTTCCACTCTATAGCTAGCTTAAGACCATTTACCAATGCTTCATATTCTCAAATATTGTTGGTGCATGGAAACATCAATTTGTAAGATTTGGGAATCTTGTAACCTTGAGGAGTTATGAAAAGGACCCCTGCTCCAGAGCCTTGTTGAGTGAATGAGCTGTCAAAGTACATATTCCATGGATATTGAGTTAGATGCATGATTTTTTCATCAGAGAATTCAATTAGCAAAGGTTCATCATCTTGAAGTGGTGAATCAACCAATTGATCTGCAAGGATCTTTCCTTTAATGGCTCTTCATTCTACATATTCAATGTCAAACTCACTTAGAATCAGGACCCATTTTGCCAAATGTCCTGTCAATGTTGTTCTACTCAAAAGGCACTTTAGAGGATCAATCTTATCAATGAGCTTCACTATATGAGAGAGCATGTAGTGCCTCAATTTTTGTGATGCAAAGATGACTGCTAAGCATGCTTTTTCAATAATGCTATAATTGAGCTCATAGGCGACCAGTGTCCTACTAATGTAGTAGATAGCTCTCTCTTTCTTTGTTGCATCTTTTTGTGCTAATAAGAATCCTAGGGATGTAGCTGTGGCTAAAATATATAGGAGTAATGGCTTTCCATGTATAGGTTTCATAAGAATAGGAGGAGTAGGCAGGTATCCCTTTAATTCTTTGAAGTTCACTTCACAGTGTTCATCCCATTTGAAGGTAACCCCTTTATGTAGCAACTTAGTAAAGGGTTGTGCCCTATCTGCAAGTTGGGACATGAATATCCTAATGGAATAAAGTCTCCCTTGTAGTTTCCTCATTTGACTGATGTTGCATGGAGGAGCCATCTCTAGAATAGATTTAACTTTAGTGGGGTCTACCTCAATTCCTTTCGCTGAAACAATGAATCTTAGGAGATTCCCTGATTGAACCCCAAAGGCACATTTCTTAGGGTTGAGCCTAAGTTGGAACTATTCCATTCGATCTAATATCTTTCTTAGGTCAGCAATGTGAGTACCTCTTTCTTTGGATTTAGCCAATGTGTCATCTACATAGTCCTCCATGTTCTTGTGCATCATGTCATGGAATATAGCTGTCATGGCTCTTTGATATGTTGCATCGACATTTTTTAACCCAAATGGCATGATGTTACAACAAAATGTACCCCATGCGCATGTGAATGCATTTTTCTCTTGATCCTCAGGGGCAATTTTGATTTGATTATAGCCCAAGAATCCATATATTAAAGAATACATCTGTAGCCTGTTGTGAGGTCTATAATCATGTCAATCTTAGGTAGAGGGAAGTCATCTTTCAAAAATGATTTTTTTAGGTCTCTGAAGTCCATACAGATCCTAATAGATTTATTCATTTTAGATACGGGGACCACATTGGAGATCCATCCTGCATAGGCAATGACTCTGATAAATCCAGCCTTTAGTAATTTGTCTAGCTCTGCTTTTACTAACAATGCGACATGAGGATGCATCTTTCTAAGTTTTTGTTTCACGGGCTTTAGCCTGGGAGCTATAGATAAGTGGTGCATGATTAGATTAGGATCCAGCCCTAGCATATCAGTATAAGACCAGGCAAAGTTGATCCTTTTCTCTTTTAGGAACTCTGTGAACTATGTTTTCTCCTCTTCTGATAAAGATTGTGCAAGGTGAACTATTTGAGGATTTTCAACAGTGACCAAATTTACTGGCTGTGTTGTTTCAATCAGTACTGAAGAGCTTTCTTGAAAGTGTTCGGGGAGGATATCAAGTCTCATCCTTTGGCACCTCTAAGAGGTTTTCACCATCGGATACATCTTTTTTCTTTACTATTTTGGGATCTGATACTGCCACAGAGTGGTTTTCACCATCAGTCCACTTTTTCTTTTTATTTGTTAGTTTTTTGATTGAGACACCTGATATCCTCTTGGGACATGTTCTCACTCCTTGCATTGGTGGAAGAAGGGTATGGTTCACAAGCATTGAGATAACAAGCTAGAGTGTGGTCATTGGGAAAGTTGAGGATAGGAGTAGGATCTGTTTTAGTCCAATCAATTAGGTCTGGAAGTACCAATGTTAGGGATTCAGATTCTGGGAATGACCTATTAGGGAGTCAAATTCTGGGAGTCAGAATTGTGTGTGTATATTTGTGCACCTGTTATCTACGACACAACACTTCAATAAGTCATTCTGTTAGTCAAAAATAAGGTTTAATGAGCATATAAAACCATAACATCAACTTATTGCTTTCTAACTAGGATGAGTGTAGAAAATAACATAAAAGCCCTTAGATTATGCTAAATACCAATGACATAAACAACCTAGCATGAAAGATTTAGTTTAAAAACAACTATTTAACTATTTAGCATGCATATTACTCTAAAATGGGCATTATAACTATGTAAGAAAGTGACTAATGGAGTGTGTATGAATCTAGGAAGGAAAGGGTAGCATAACAATGCTTTGAAATTCCTTCAAAATCTTGGCATAAAAACACTACTATTCAAAATTTGAGGCTTCTTATGAGCTCTAAATCCCTTCAATTTATAGAGGAATGCGAGAGAGAGAGGGGGGACAACATCGTGCTAGCATCAAGACCATTAACTGACATGACATGGTCTGTTAAGTCAATTTCTTTGATATTTAGATTAATAAGAGTGAGATCGTTGTTAAAAGGGTCATTGTTAGTTATATGCGGACCAAAATCTAGTGACTCATCAGTAGAAATCTCATCATCATCTCTCCGTAAGAGGAGGCTTCTTGCTTGTAGCCTATGAAATTCTTCTAGACTTATGTATTCACCACTTTCCTTATTGATGATCGGGGGAAGGAACTCCTCTTCTACTTCAGGATTATCACTGTTGTTGGGAGTAGTGTTAGATTGTTTACAAGGAGCTAAAGGTGCCACAAACATGTGAATTGTATCTATCCCAATATCTTCAGTGGAAACAGATAACTCTTCCCATTCATAGTCATGAGAGTTAGTGACCTCATCATCAGATATGTTTAAGTACTCAGCAATAGTTATTTGATGCACCCAGTTAGCTACCTATGGATCAAAGTGGGGTAGATCAAGGATGTGTGAAACTATGACCAATTGCCCCCAGTTAGGATGAAAATCCTATTGTCGGGGTGTCTCTTGAGTAATTGTTGCTATGGTGTCTTCTACCTCTTGAATGGGAGGTTGTGCTAGCAAAGGGGTGTGAAATCTTGCGGTACCTCAAAGTTGGGTACATAGTGTTCTCATTGGTAGTTGTGATCCTGTGTACCAATATGTAAAAATCTCTCATAGGACCATTGCTCTAGTTTGTCAGTTTCATCACTCCCTTTATCTAAGTGTGGACCCTCTTTTGAAGCAGGTTTATCAGTTTTAGCATTAAAACCTAGTCCTATTTTATCTCTGGTATTCTGGACTTCCATGGGTATAGGTTCAATAAGCCCTCATCCTATGTCATTTAGAGGTCCTTTTACTTTGTAACCTATTTGTGTGAGGAAATCATATCCCTTGCCATACTGTTCTGGGGATATATTTACATGTTTGACATCAGCCTCCACCGGTTCTTCTTTGTAAAGCCAGTCCAAGACTGCCTATTCTTTTGTGTTATCTAAAGAAGATGTGGATGCCTTTACCATGCCAGTTGCTTTGTGTACTTTTGGCTCTTTGGATGTTGTAAGTGTGAATGTTGAGGAAGGTTTTCCATAGGATCTTGGTGATAGCGAAAGTTCTGTCAGTGAGGGAGTCAAGTTTAGCTTGTACTCTCCCATACCCATTTCTTCAAGTTTTAAGGTTTTACCAAAACTCTTCATAACCATGTCCTTAGTGGTTTCAGGAGCAATTACATCCATAGCGTCTTTGTTGTGCAGGATCATGCTGCCTGCTTTGATATTATTACAAGTGTAGTTAGCGTCTGATGGAATTTTCACTTCCACCCCATTATGTGGGAATTTTATGCATTGGTGGTAAGTGGATGGTATGGCTTGCATTTCATGAATCCATGGTCTCCCCAATAGAATATTGTAGGCCAATGGTAGATCCAAAACTTGACATATGACGTTCCTTTCAATCGGTCCCACTCTGATAGGTAGAACAATAAGACCTCTGGAGGATCTTTCTTGCTCGTCATAAGATTTGATGGTTATCTTTCTTCTAGAGTCAATTGTTTGTCCTAAGAGACCCAGTCTCTTGATTAGATCTAGTGTATAGATATTCAATCCTGCACCTCCATCTATCAACACATGTCTAACATGGGATCTATGAATTAGGACTTCGATATGGAGGGGTTGATTATGTAGATGTGTCAATGACTTATCATCCTCTTCAGAAAAGGAGAGGTAATGTGGCATAGAGATGTGATTGACCATCACTTGGAATTTTTCTATATCAATATCCTTTGGGACATTAGCAACATGTAGAGCTTGTTCTAGGATTTCCCTATGTACTGTGGATATTTTGAGCAATTTGAAAATGGAAATTTTGGCAGAGGTTCTTTGCAATTGGTCTACCAAGTCATATTTTTCTCCAGGAATAGTAACTACGTGTTTTGCTGCTTGTTTAGGAATAGTTATAATAGGAACCTTGAATTTCGGTGTTGGTTTTGGAGGTCCTTTGATTGTGTCCTGTGCTTGGCTCTATGTTACAACATTTGAGTGGAATGAGACACCTTTGATTGTGACCACATTGATGGATTTAGGCTTAATGTCTAGCATATTGATCACAATGTCATTTTTGGAGTAGGTGTAGTTTACCTCATTACTCTTCCCTTTAGATGTTTCTCCTTGATCATAATTAGGAAAGGGTTTGTTAAATGCGGTATGATCCTCATTGGTAGTGTGTCCGTCTACTTT
>MU225548.1:97888-162965 GCA_018584345.1 Thuja plicata
TCATGCACTTCAGTGGGGGTTCCAGCAGTATCTTCTGACAGAGTTTTCAGACATGCTTCGAAGATGCTTCTTGCTCTATTCTTGTTCCTTTCTCTGGGACACCTTTTTCTCTAGATTGAAGGTTTTCTTCATCTAGTTTGCTTTATGTTTTGGGTACCTGATCAGGCCTAGTTGCCGGGACCCATCTTTCCTGCTTTCTGCAGTAGTTTATCTTTTTTTTTGCTTCTCCCTAAGTTACACTTAAGGGGGCGTGTTAGAGTAGTCGAGTATTGCTAATAATTAAATCAGTTAATTATTAGTTATCTACTCTTAGCTTAAGTTAGACTTAGGAAGTTTCTATTTCCTAGTAGTTTCCCTTTTAGGGTTTTGGTATCCTTTATAAGGATTGACCGCTTTGTATTTCACATCACAGAGATTGTATTGTAATTTTATTTGTGTTAATAGAAGCTTTTTTCTTGCACAATGA
This sequence comes from Thuja plicata, assembly GCA_018584345.1. Classification (NCBI taxonomy): domain Eukaryota; kingdom Viridiplantae; phylum Streptophyta; class Pinopsida; order Cupressales; family Cupressaceae; genus Thuja; species Thuja plicata. Next base: position 98,355 of record MU225548.1, read on the forward strand.
TTTTCCTGTCTCTGGCCTATCGGCCGTCATAGATCCTTCTATCTTCTGTCTTTTGCTTCTGTTTATGTAATAGCTTTGCATGCAGGTGATCTTGGGAAGATTGCAGTTTAGCAATCTTAACATGCAGGTTTGTGCATGTATTCTATGCTAAGAGCACAAAATTCCCTCACATGGTCATGTGGGTCAGTTTCTCCCGTGTACTTTTCATACTTTGGTCTTGCCATGTTGGTTTCAAAATAGGAACATAGTGATACTCTTGTCAAAAATCAATGGACAAATGGCATCCAAAGAGTATTTTGTCTTGAGTTTCTCTTTTTCCTGTTTGAGGTTTGTGAGCTCTGTTTGCATTAAATTGAGTTGTTTGGTGAGAATAGATATAGGGTTTGGCACCTCCTTTTCTTTGAGCTTTTTCACATCATAATCCTTGGGTAACTTGACACTTGTGGATGCTAGATGGAGGAAGTATTTTTCTTTCTCATCATCAATTATCCGTTCGAATATTTTGTTGAATCTCTTACTCTGTTTGAGTTTTTTGTACTCATCTTTAGGGATCTCCCCTTCACTATCCGATCCAAATGGGCCATGTTCAAATTTGGGTCCTTCCTCCTCATCCATATCTTTGGGTTTTTGGTGTTTTCCATCGTTATATTCCTCAAAAGCCTCACTCCATCTGTGAGTGTCACTATCCATTTGAGGGGAATCTAGATCAAGTAGGGAACTAAGAGAAGTTTCTCCTTGAAAGTGTGGTGTTTTAGGAGGCACTTTCAATCCTTTAGATGTGTACTTGTTGTGTCTTGTGTTAACCGTGAAGTTATTTCTCAACTTTGTTAACATTTCCCAATAGTGTAAGTGAGAGTTTCAAACTGTTCAAGTGGGTGTGTCTAGGTAAAAGTAACTTTTTGTTATTGTTGGATGTAAATGATTCCAGCATTAGAGGGTTAGAATGCCCTGATAGTGAGCTGGGAGCCAAGTTGTTGGTAGAAAGCGGGTAGACCACATGTATTGAACCGATCGTGAAAGACTGACTAAGTATGCAAGGTAGACGTTTGAAAGAGTTTTGAAATTTCAACAGGGAGACCAGAAAAGACAACAAGAACCAGCTAAAGAGCCAAAAGGGTATCCTAATCAACTAAGACTTTCTAGGAAAGACTTCTACAAGTATCCTCTATCCTAGATGTGAGCTCCCAAATGTGAGCCTCTAATGACACCAGATGCGAGCCTAAACCCTAGAAGTGACTTTATGCTGACCAAATGTGAGCTAGCATACCGGATGTGATCCTAAATACCAGATGCGATATAGGGTATACATGATGCAATTTTATGATGTCTTTGTCAGATTTTGTCACTCTTGAAATTTGCATTTTGGGAGTTCGTGCAATTTGTGTGATTTGTGATCGTGTTTGGAGACTTGCCAGTAAAGAACACATGTATCTAAAGGTTTGAATATTGTTGCTTCTTTGAAGGAATTTATCTTTTTAGTGATCTTTCAAGCATGTCAAACAGATTTGCATTTTTAGGAGGGTGAAACAAACACTCATCTTTTCCTATTCTCTAGGTGGAGGATAAAAATATTTGCTCTTTGACTCAGGTACACACTCAAATGCTAATCAGAATACAACCATCACCAAGCACGCAATGGCTCCAGTCATGATGCTGTATTAGCTGACTCCAAACGCAAGTGAGGGCACAATATGACAAGTGTCTTGGGGAAATTAATTTTTTCCTTGCACAAAGATTATCACCCTTTCAGGGGTGAATCAGGAGTTCTTTCAGTTGAAGTTGTTGTAGATTATTGGGCAATCTGTTCGAAACCGTCCCCTATAGAATTGCACAAGGAAAAATTCAGGCGTATAGCCCTATGAGTACCAGAATATATGTAGTCTTGCAAGAAAGATTCAAGCGGCTCCACTCTACATATACCCAACCATGTTCAAGGAATGATGTCTAAATTCCATAAACAAAATTGGCTCCATCTTTTGAGGCTTTAGCCTACGAGGAAGCAATTATTTATAGTGATTTGGAAGGGTTGGCGTAAAACTTGTCCTCACTTGGTTCATTCCTGGGAGATTTTTTCCTCAACCGGCAGGCCCTCTATTATTGAATATACATACAAAGGATTGGAGAGCTTTGGATGTCTGTATTTCTGATTCTTCTTCTGAAGAAGAGCATACTCTCCTAATCTAAGCCGTTTTCTCCCAAAACAGAGTCAAGAAAAGTGGTTCTTTCCCTCAAGCAATGTTGTGCCTGATTTAGATGTTCCTATTTTAATGAAAACAATATGCTTGAAAGTAGATTTTCCTTATTCAATTAACCACAATGTTTAGTGAGTTTGCTTGTTCAATTTCTGTGTCCTAAAAATGAAGTAAACAGTTGAGCTTGTTCTTTGATCCATAAGATTTAGTGATTTGTGTTGTTCATTTATTGATCCAAAAAGAATTATATGATTTATTTGCTTGTGCAGTTAACTCCAAATTCTGCTCAACCCCTAAAATGATGTGTGAGTTTCTGATTTTCCTTAAAAAGGAAAAGAGCATAGTCCTCTAGTCATTTTAGTGATAGATTGGAAAATGTATCTTAGTGTTTAAAGCAAGTAAATAGAGGTCAAGATGGGGGACGACAACCTGAAAAACTGAGTTAGTTTGTTATGTAATAACTCCCACAAAAATCTATCAATGTCAACTTGTAAACAATCATTAAGCTATCCAAAAGACCAAAGAAATCAGACAAACAAACGTTAGTGGTTAAGCAATGTAGTTCACTAAAATTTTCACCAGATGCGATCCAGAAAGACAGAAAATGACATAAAACCAAATGCAATCTTCTTTACCAAATGCGATTACATGCTCCCCAGATGCGATCCTAAACCAAAAATGATCCAGGAAATCTCAGATGTGAGCCTCATTTTCTGTGGTGTGAGGGCATATCTTGGATGCGATCCTCAACAACCAAAAATGACCCTATAATAGAATTTTGGGCATGCAAATTAGTGAAAAAGTGATGCAAAATGAGGCCAAGTTGGAAATCTTGCCCCATGGTGGGCGCCATAAATGTGTGTATATTTGTGCACCTGTTATGTGCAACACAACACTTCAATAAGTCATTTTGTTAGTGAGAAACAAGGGTTAATGAGCATATAAAACACTAACATTGACCTATTACTTTCTAACTAGGATGAGTGTAGCAAATAACATAAAAGCCCTCAGATTATGCTAAATACCAGTGACATAAACAACCTAGCATGAAATATTTAGTTTAAAAACAACTATTTAACTATATAGCATGCATATTACTCTAAAATGGACATTATAAACATATGAGAAAGTGACTAATGGAGTGTGTATGAAGCTAGGAAGGAATGGGTAACATAATAATACTTTGAGATTCCTTCAAAATCTTGGCATAAAAACACTACAATTCAAAATTTGAGGCCTATTATGAGCTCTAAATCCCTTCAATTTATAGAGGAATGGGAGAGAGAGAGGGGAGACAAGGTTCATTATTGGAGCCCCTAAGGTCATTAATGAGGTGTAAGAGCCATTAATTCCTTGAGCATTAATGAGGGATGAGAATCAGGGAATATCCATTAATAGGTTATTAATGAATTTCATTTAAGAGGCATGGGGAGTGTAAGAATCAACTTGGAAAGTTGGTCCTTAGAGAAGTCATGCTTGATAAAGTTGACTTTCTCAAGTGGGTTGAGTTGTTAATCGTTCCTTAATGAAATGTGACAACATTAGGAGGTGGGTTAGGATAGAATTTAAAATTAGGATTAGATTAGCAAGGGTGGAATGGGTTGAGATGGGTTAGAACCCAGGGTAGAAGTGGTTGAGATAGGTTAGGCTGGGTTTTAGGGGAATATAAATGAAATGAATTAAACTTATTTAATTAATTCAAAAATAGGAATTAATTATTTAAACAACTTAATTGCTTTTTAATAATTAAGGGGACTATAGCTATTTTAATTAAATTAAATAGGCTAGGGGAATAGGTTATTTTGTAAGTGGATAATTGATTTAGGGCTTTATTTAATTCCTTTATAATTAAATATTATAGCCATGTTTGAATTTGATTTGATTTAATTGGTTTAAATTAATTTGAATTGTATGGCTATAATAGTTAATATAATTCAGTGATAAAAATCACCTAGGACATTAAATTTGATTTTAAAAAAGAATTATGCCAAAGTAACATTGTCATGACATAATTGGGGGTATGATCACACTTAGGGCAAATAGGGACTATAGTCGTAGCAGACCAAATTCAGGTGGTTATAGTTAGAATTCTCTCCTCTTTGAAATATCGGTGCCAACTTATAAATCACATCTAGTTCAATGTCCATGGTAGCATCAGATAGGACATCCCATTCATAATCATGTGAGTCTATTATTTCATCATTTGATCTGTTTAGAAACTCGGCAATAGTTACCTGATGTACTCTATTAGCCACTTGTAGATCAAAGTGTGGTAAATCTAGGATGTGTAAAATTGTCACCAACTGCCCCCAGTTAGGATGTGAATCTTGTTGTTGGGGTATGTCTTCAATAGTTGTTTCCATCAATGGTACTTCTGGAGTGTCTTCTGTTGTTTCCTCTACCTCTTAAAGAGTAGTTTTTGTTGATAAAGGAACATGAGTGTCTTGTGGTGTCTCAAAGCTAGGAACATATCTTTCTCCTTGATATTCAGGATACTCTGTACCAATATTCAATAATCTCTCATAGGTCCATTGCTCTAGTTCTGTTTCTTCTTCTTCATCATTTCATTCATCAAAGATTGAACCATCTCTTGAAGTAGGGTTTTCAGATTTATTATTTAAACCTAATCCTATTTTATCTTTGGTATTTTTGAATTCCATGTGTATAGGTTCAACAAGTCCCTTTCCTTTGTCCCCTAAAGGTCCTTCTCCTTTATACCCCATTTGTTTGAGAAGACCATATCCTTTACCATACTTTTCTGGGGATATTTCCACATGTTTTACCTCATTTTCTTTTGGTTCTCCCTTGTAAATCCAAGCCAAGACTGATTTTTCTTATTTTTCATCCTCTTGGGAGGTAGATGCTTTTACCATACCAGTTGCTTTGTGAATTTCTAGTTGTTTAGATGTAGTGGGTGTGAAAGATGGGGAAGGTTTTCTGTAAGATCTTGGTGACACTAGAAGTTTTGTCAATGATGGGGTCATGTCTAGCTTGTATTCTCCCATACTAGTTTCTTCAAGTTTTAAGGTCTTTCCAAAGCTCTTCATAACCATGTCTTTAGTATTTTTAGGCACAATTTCTTTTGAAACTTCCTTGTTATGAGGGAGCATACTATCTCCTTTAACATTATTACAAGTATAACTGGCATCTGCACAAATTGTTACTTCCACCCCATTATGTGGTAATTTGATACATTGGTGGTAAGTAGATGGTACTACTTTCATTTCATGGATCCAAGATCTCCCTAATAGTATGTTTTAAGCCAAGGGTAGATCTAGAACTTGATAGATCACATTTCTTTCAACTGGTCCTATTCTGATTGGTAGAACAATGAGGCCTTTAGAGGATCTTTCTTCTACATCATAAGCTTTGATAGTGATCTTACTTCTTCATCATAATATTTAGTAGAACAAATATTCAACCCTGCGCCTCTATCTATCAATACATGTCTAACAGAGGATTAGTGAATGAGTACTTCAATGTGTAAAGGTTGGTTATGCGGATGTGTCAATGATTTATCATCTTCTTCTGAAAAAGAGAGGTGATGTGGTGCTGATATGATTTATCATTGCTTGGAATTTGTCTACATCAATGTCTTTTGGTACATTTGCTGAATGTAGAGCTTGTTCAAGAACTTCCCTATGCACTGAAGATATTTTTAGTAACTCAAATATGGAAATTTGAGTAGAGGTTCATTGCAATTGATCCACCAAGTTATATTTCACTGCTGGAATGGTAACTATTTGTCTTGCTGTCGTTGGTTTGGGAATAGTGACAATAGGTACCTTGGAAGTTGTGGCTGGTTTTGATGAGGAATTAGGTCCTTTGATTATGAATTGTGCTTGACTTCGTGTCACTGCATTTGATTGGGGAGATTTGTCTTTAACACCTTTGATAGTGATCACATTAATTGATTTGTGTACGCCTCTTTTTGTGATTCGTGGTTCCCAAGCTTTCCAAAGGCGAGGGTTAGTAGCAAAGGTTTTATAATGATATAAATCAAGTACACAAGATCTACTAAAATGAATAACATGAAACATAAACAATAAAATATACAAACAAAGAAAGGAAAAAAAATCAATTCAAACCCCAAAGTGCTTGAAGCTTCTATTGTCTCTCTCTCTACTCCTTCCGAAACGCTATTTTTGATGCTCAATATTGGTGTGGGCAGTGTCTATGACTTGAGAAGCATTGAGAATTTGATACTTGAAATGTGTGTGTGATCACAAGATAGCTTGAATGCTAGACCCAAACTGACATAGTAATGGCGTATGAGAGCTTGAAATAATGGATCCTTCAAATGGTTATGAAGGGTTTATTATATATGAATTGGGGATGAAATGAACGGTTGAGATCAATCCCAGAGATAGGGAGATGAACAGTTGAGATCAAAAGAAACTGGAGAAGCCATCAGTAAACTCCACCTCTTCAATTGGTAAAGAGGAGATAGAGTTTGATTGACTGAAGAGCTAGTTGTGAGTTACCTTTTTGAACTGAAGAGGTGGGTGAAGTTACCCATGTGGACTAGAGAGGTGGGTGAAGTTACCCATGTAGATTGGAGAGATGGGTGGAGTAACCCATGTAATCTAATTGGAGTTATCTCTTTGAAGATAAATGAATATTTAATTCATTTATTTAATTAAAGTTTTCAACATGTGAGATAATTGAATTCTTTTTGATTTAGAATTGCTTTATTGAATGGAATTAAATTAATTTAATTGGAAGAATTTAATTAGTAAGTTTAAATATTTGAATTTAAACTATAGGAAATTGAATTTAATTAATTAATTAATGGTAATTAATCAATTAAGGTTAATTAATTAAATAAAATTAATTTTAGGAATTTGATTAGATGATTTGGGGAATGAATTTAGAGGAAAATAAATGATTAATTAGTGATTAAAAAACCATTAATTAATAGATGAAAACTAGTGTTTTTAATGTAAAGTCGCAAGCCTGTCCATTTTCAGGTGTCTACATTTGCCCCTCTTTGATACAATGTGACTTGTCGCAGTGTGTCAAAGATTCTTTGATTTTGATCTTGCCCCAAGCTTGCCCTAGGGATAGTAGGTGTATTTATGCCCCCTCAAAAAATTTGAGTGAAAAGTCATGACATGAGCGTTAATTTGTTGAAACTGCAATTTCTGAATCTGGGTAGCTGACTGATTTGAAAAATGCCTTATATTACCCCTGATATTGACTGTGGAAGTTTCTAGGGACCGAGAAGGAAAATTGGACCTCCTAGAGAAATTAGGGTTTCTAGAAATCCCTATAAGTAGCCAAGAGAGCCTTTCATTTGTCACATTGCGATCTTGGAGCTCTTGATATTTTGGTGAGTTTTGCTTTAGTTTTCTCTATTTTTTTTCTCCTATTTTCTTGCAATGGTGGGCCTTCCTAGTGTGACACATATCCGGCCGAGTCTGGATATATCAAAGACCAACTGGCACAGGACATCCGGTGAGTTTTACCTCTTTGCGTGCCATTAATGCCTATTTTTCTCACTTTTAATTTTTTTTTTGAATTTTTACCTGTTGTGTCGCAATCGTTTGCAATTTTGCCGCAATTGCGGTTTGAATGCCACAATTGCTAGTTTAGTTCCACAAATGGTAAAAGTGCCACAGTCACCCTATTTTATTTCCACATTTTCTCTTTGTGTTCTGCATTTGATTGAAATGTTTTGTAATCACATAAGTGTACTGCTTTTGTAGGTTTTATTACCGCAATCGCTTTGTTAGAACTGTCTGCCTAATTTCTTTGTCTGATATCTGTATATTATGGCTTCTGATACTTTCCTGTATGACCGATACTGATATTTTTTTGATTTATTTCCATGTGCAGTTCACTGGGCAGATTCTACACTGTCGAGAGTTGAGACAGGCGGGTCCTGTTTACAGGTTCCATCTCTCAGAGGATGAGAGCTCAGTACTTAGGGACCTAGGATTGTATGTGATTTTCTATATGCCAGAGATCACGACCAATAGGGGTCTGATCTCTACTCTTGTAGAGCATTGGTATTTTGAGACATGCACTTTCTAGTTACCTACTAGTGAGGTTACTGTCACATTGGAGGATGTGTATTGCATCTTCCAACTTCCGATCCAAGGTAAGCTTGTTGAGTATGCCACCCGAACTGGTATTGTTTCTTTGACAGAGCTTTCTGGATTGCCCTAGGATCAGCTTGGGTTTTCTAGTGCTTATGATATTCCATGGTCTAGATTTGGTTTGGGCCTCGATAGAATATCTACCTTACTAGGCACCCTGATTTGTGGCATCTTATGCCCTGATCGTCAGCAACATGGATTTTCTGTCGGTTTTGGTACTGTGCTTCAGAGTATGGTGAGGGACCATAATGTTTATGCTTGGGGGCCATGCATGTTGGCTCACATGCACTTTCATATGTTCTATGCGGCTTACCTTAATGGTAAGTCACTCGGTTGTGGTGGGACCCTCCTTTAGATATGGGCATGGGAGTACATAACTGTTTGCCACCCTATTGGTACACATGCTTTGCTAGCTGATAGGCCTTATGTGTACATGTACGATGGAGCCATTATGCAGACCCACATGGGTCATTTGATGTATTGGTGCCAACAGCTGGATATGATTCCTTACTTCATATAGAGGCCCTATAGAGATTACCCTATCTGGGATGGAGAGGACATCCATCTTCCCTTCTGCCATTAGCAGAGATATTTGATTGGAAGTGTTACTGACCATGTTCATATGATTGAATTTCACAACACCGACATGGTGTTGCATCAGTTCGGTGAGCAGCAGGATGTGTTCGATTCTTATGCTTACTTTGCTCGTAGGTCGAGAGAATCTGCTGTTTGGGGTGGTGTAGTATCATTTGATGCCGCCCGTACTGAGTTTGTAGGTTAACTTCCTATTGCATGGACATGGCATTAGGCTACTGTAGATGCAGGTTTGTCTTGTTTTTTGATTCTTTATGTAATTTCCTTACTACTTTCTGATACTTGGTTATCTACTTTTTTATACCCTTGTCTTCCTCTGTTGTGGTACTGATACTTGAAGTTGACCTTTTGCATGCACCACACCATAGTATGATGCTCATTGGGTGAAGGCCTAGCCAGCTGCACTGACAGATGTCTCTTATCCTATTGCTAGGACTATTATGAGGAGGGTCCGGTGGGTACGACAAGGAAGGGGAGGTCAGGATGGAGGGAGGGATGGTGGTCGAGCTAGAGGTAGATTTGGGGGTCATGATGGAGGTAGGGATGGGGGAGAGATGGAGGACGGGGGAGGGGAGATGATGGGGGAGATGATCCTGGTCCTAGGGGCACTGGTGGTGGAGTGAGGACTAGAGGTGGCCAGAGTGGTGGTCGGACTAGTACTCTGAGAGTTGGCTTGAGCACTATTTTAGAGGATGAGGAGGTGATGGAGGAGGAGGCACCTAGTTGGTGCGGAGAGTACGCTGGTGGAATGGTGATATTTTGGCTCCAAAAGAGGAGGACAAGGTAGTGATTAAGGATGTGGATGTTGAGATCGGGGATATAGATGTGGAGGCTCTAGATGAGTAGAGTGCAGGGACCAGTTCCTCGACTGGTAGTGGCAGTACTGGCAGCAGTACAGGGGAGAGCTCAGATAGTGATGGTGATGGATTAGGGGACAAGGCTGAGGAGGGAGATATGGATGTGGCCATGGGTGGTATGAAGGTTGATCCCTCAGAGATGGAGTAGCTTATGCAGCAGGTACAGGATCTCCAGCCAGGCTTGCTTCTGCTGATGCTCGTGGTACAACATTGGAGGCCCGGGTTACAACAACTGATTCTAGAGAGTGATAGGCTTGAGCAGGGGTTTGGTCATTTATTAATAGTGTATAGGACACCTCTCACTGAGATGTCATTGACTGATACTATAGATCTGAACGTGATTCCCAGAGAGAGATTGAGTACTGGAGGCGCCATTATGAGGGTGCAGTTCCTGCAGAGCAGAGGGTGCCTAGTTACACAGCTTCCTAGAGATCAAGCAGGGCCCAGCGATCACAAAGCAGTGGTATTGGAGCTCTTGGTTCATCATAGAGACCACCTTCTACTATGTCACCCCCTCATCCACCTCCTGGCGAGGGTGGGGGTAGCACATGTTGATCCCATTATGTATCATGTACCCATTTTGTAGTGATGTCATTTGATATACTCTGAGTAGTATCCATTTTTGTATCTCGACACATTGATATTTATTGATATATGTGTTGATTACCTTCCTTTGTTCAGACTTGTGACCATTCATTGTACTCAGATAGTTTGATTTATATGAGATGCAGCTAGTGTATGATGTGTATCTGTTTATTTTCTATATGTATGATTCTACATGATTTGGTGGTTTAGATGATCATATGTATATGCAATATGATTCTATTATGCAGACTCGTATATGGATGATTTACTTTTCCTATGATACTGACATGTTCATGCAGGATGGTGAAAATGAAATGCATGTTTATAAGAGATTCTTATGGATGCATGTGATTTATGATTTACCATGTATGCAACTACTATTTTTTTTCATTTTATGATGCACTTAAATAGAATGAATGCAATCTATTATGCACAAAATATCTGAGTAATGCATGTGTTAATTAGAAAGAAGTTAGTTTGGATAAATGTTCTTTGAGATTGATCTAATAGAATGGAATGATAGAAAGGTTTTTTTTTTTGCTTTTTTTTTTATAGATATGAATTAATAGAAACTCAGAGTGTCCCAAGTCGCTGCCCCCATTTCCAATATTTGTCATCATTGCATATTTTTTTTTGTATTTTCCAAAATTCTGAAGAGATTCCAATGTATCCAGATCACATACCACCTGGATACTGCCATGACCTCTTGATAAGAAGAAGGAGTAGAGAGATTGAATAGAAAGAGAACCTAGTGCACCCAAATATTGACCATCTAGGTTCAGCTATGTTCCCTATTTGAAAAGAAAGAGAGCCAAAAGCACCTAGATATTGACCATCTGGATACCGCTTTGTCCTTTGAAAAAAAAACTTGAAACAAAGAAACCAAGATAGAACTCCTATGCACCCAGAGTCCATCTGGATAACACCGTGAGCTCTTGATTTCCAAAAGGGAAAGCTAAAGCAAACAAGATAGAATTCCTATGCCCCTAGAGTCTATCTGGATAGCATCGCGAGCTCTTGTTTGTAACATAAAGGGAAAGACCATAGAAACCAAGATAGAACTCCAACACACTCAGAGTCCATCTGAATAGTGTTGCGAGCTCTTGATTCTATAAACCAAAGAAGAAAATAAAAGAGAAGGAATGTCCAATTCTTTCCCAGTGTTAAGCTCAGATCGTGGAACTGCACGGCTGTTAGATAAGTGACAGCGCCTATCGCATTTATCCTTAATCATCATGGCCCTAAAATTGAAGTGAACTTTCAATAGACAGCAATCAAAGAAAATAAGTCATGATCTATCATAGCTACTCTCCTCACATGGTGGATCCTGGAGTAGTATAAGAACATAACCATGAAATATAGACTGACATCTGACCGACTTGACTGACCTAGTCAACATTTTTGGATGGTTCACCAAAATGTATGCCTCTTTTCATGATTCATGGTTCCCAAGCTTTCCAAAGGTGAGGGTTAGTAGAAAAGGTTTAATAATGATATAAATCAAGTACACAAGAACTACTAAAATGAATAACTTGAAACATAACCAATAAAATGTACAAACAAAGAAAGGAAAACAAATGAATCCAAACCCCAAAGTGCTTGAAGCTTCTATTGTCTCTCTCTACTCCTTTAGAAATGCTATTTTTGATGCTCAGTATTGGTGTGGGCAGCGTCTATGACTTGAGAAGCGTCGAGAATTTGATACTTGAAATGTGTGTGTGATCGCAAGATAGCTTGAATTCTAGAACTAAACTAACATACTAATGTTGCACAAGAGCTTGAAATTCTGGAGCCTTCAAATGGTTATGAAGGGTTTATTATATAGGAATTGGGGATGAAATGAACGGTTGAAATCAATCCCAGAGATAGGGAGATGAATGGTTGAGATCAAAAGGAACTAGAGAAGCCATCAGTAAACTCTACCTCTTCAATTGGTAAAGAGGAGATAGAGTTTGGTTAATTGATGAGCTAACTGTGAGTTACCTTTTTGAACTGAAGAGGTGGGTGAAGTTACCCATGTGATCTGATTAGAGTTATCTCTTTGAAGATAAATAAATATTTAATTAATTTATTTAATTAAAGTTTTCAACATGTGAGATAATTGAATTCTTTTTGATTTAGAATTGCTTTATTGATTGAAATTAAATTAATTTAATTGGAAGAATTTAATTACTAAGTTTAAATATTTGAATTTAAATTATAGGAAATTGAATTTAATTAATTAATTACTGGTAATTAATCAATTAAGGTTAATTAATTAAATAAAAATAATTATTTAATTAATTTTAGGAATTTGATTAGATGATTTGGGGAATGAATTTAGAGGAAAATAAATGATTAATTAATTATTAAAAAACCATTAATTAATAGATGAAAACTAGTGTTTTTAATGTAAAGTCGCAAGCCTATCCATTTTTGGGTGTCTACAATTCGTATTTAATTTCTAGGATGTTGATCACATTATCATTATTGGAGTAGGTGTAGTTTACCTCATTTCCTTTTCCTTTAGATGCTTCCCCTTTCTCATAATTAGGGAATGGTTTGTTAAATGTTGTATGGTCTTCATTAATGGTGTGTCCTTCCACTTTGATCTTGCCTCGTTCAATAAGATCTTGTAGAGTATGTTTGAGTTTATGGAAATTATTAGTCTTGTGTCCCTTGTTTTTGAGAAAGACACAATAAGAATTGTCATCCCATCATCTTGGTTTGACTTCTAGTTCCCATGGTTTTGAATCTGGGATTGTAAGAACTTTGTTGTCCAAGAGTTTCTTTAAAACAGTCTCAAGAGGTTCGCCCAAAGGAGTGAATGTTCATTGAGGCTTGGAATTCCATGGTTGAATCTTGTTGTTATCATTGTTTTCTTTAGGTATTGTGGTTATTACCTTGGAATCTTTACTTGCTTGCATGCTATTCGTTAGATTGAACACCGCTTGTTTAGGATTAGCATTAGATGCATCTACCACTCCATCATTAACAACATTCTTTTTTTGTTTCCACCATTTAGGCTTGTTTTTGGAGTTGGTAGATTTTTTATCACTTTGGAGAGTGATTTATCCTTTCTTAACCATTACTTCTTCAATACGGATGGCATTTTCGATCATCCTATCAAAATTGGATGAATCCTGCATTTGCAATGCATAGTTTAATTCAGGTATCAAGTTATTAATAAAGGTTTCCATCTTCTCTAATTCGAGAATAGCTCTTGAATACCTTGCAAATATTTTCTTCCACCTTTGTAAAAAGAGTGTAAAGGATTCACCTGTTCTTTGCTTTGTGTTACACAAGTCCATCATGGTTTTGTCATGATGTATATTGTAGGAGTAATGTTGGATAAACTGTTGAATTAAATCCTCAAAATATTTTACCTTAGGTGTGATTTTGGAGAACCACTCCATAGAATTTCCACCTAGAATTCCCATAAATAGCCTCATTAGGTATGTAGGTTCGTGCATGTACTCTATGGTTAGAGCACAAAAATCTCTCACATGGTCATGTGGATCAGTCTCTCCCATATACTTGTCATATTTTGGCCTTGCCATGTTAGGAGGAAATGGAACCATATTGATACTCTTGTCAAAAGGAAATGGATGAATAGAGTCCAAAAAGTATTTTGTCTTGGTTTTAGCCTTCTCTTGTTTAAGAGTTGTAAGTTTTTATTGCATTAAGGTCATTTGTTTGGTGAGAATAGAGATAGGGGTTGATACCTCATTTTTCTTTAGTTTTTCAACATCATAATCTTTAGGTAATTTTACTCCAATGGATTTGTTGTGGGTCCACAACACACACACCATTTTTTTCGGTCCTTGGACCATGGGGACCCCCTTCTTTTATCTCTTTGGCCTTCTCGTGTCTGCCCCCTTCTTGGTCTCTAGTAGGCCAGTCTCATTGAAGGATTGTCAGCTTTTTAAACAAAGAGAAGACACATTTTTCAATCTTTTGGCATTTCAGAGGAATAAAGTCCCCCAAATATCAAAATGGCTAAAAGGCCAAAATTCATCCCTTTCAGTGTTTTGATCTCTAAAAAAAGTGAAAGGCCGAAGATGTCTACCTCCATACTTTTTGTGTTTTGGACACCAAAACACTGAAAGCACTGACATACCACCCATGGTTTATAAATTGGCAAAAGGCCCTAATGCAGTCACTTTGCTTTCTTTCATCTCCAGCATCTCGAGAGCTCGTGACTTCAAAAAAATTTCCCTTGCTCTTTGTGATTGATTTCCCCGCGCCTTCGAGCTTCCTTGTGTCTTCCTCCTCCACTCCTAGCTCATTCGAGGTAGGTTCCTTCCTTGCTGCTTAGCATTTCTTTTCTCTTCTTGGTTTAGGTTAGGGTTTTTTGCACCTGGTTCTTTTCCAACCCAGTTCATGCTGACTTCCCCTCCCCCTGGTCTCCTAGGGCCTTTTGGGAACCTTCAAACTCGATAGGGGAGTCCCTCCTTATGGGTGGAGTTAGTTTTTTCCTATTTTCTAGGTTAGGGTTTTTTTGGTTTTTCAGTCCTAACCCTTGTCATAGGTTTTTAGCCTCTAAAAGGCCAAAAACCATGTTTTGTCTATCACCCAAGTGTCTATTAGAGGTTCAGCCTTTTTGGCATTTTGGGGACCTCCAAAAGGTCCAAAATGCCAACAAGTTTGAATCACCAAAAGTATTGGATTTCAGACTTTTCAAGTTTGTGACCCATTTCAGACTTTTGGCATCTGCATAAACTTTCAGGATTTTGCATGTAGAAAGGTCTGACAAAGCTTGCACATCAATGATTTTATTTTTTCTCACTTTTGGGCTTTTCTGACTTCGAACCAATTTTTGGCACCCAAAACCTTGAAAGAGCCGAAAGTGTGAAATCTGCATTTTTGGCTACTTAGAGAGCTGTTTACCTTTGTTTTCTTAGATTAATTAGTTTTCTTTAGTTTCCTCTTCAATAAGATACTGATACTTGCATTCTCCTTACAGGGATGCCTGAACAAAAGACAATATCTCTGATGAAATACTAATACAAGGGGAATCCCCTAGCTTCAAAGGTCAGGAACAAACACATTGAAATCACCAACACTAACATTGGGAATGTAGACTGGGATCAATTCCTGGTACAATACTCCCTGCAAGCAGGGAGATCCGAGGACTACACTACACTAGTCCTATTTGGCTTGGTGAATGCATCATCCCAACCTGTAGTTGTCTCATCATTGAAGCTGATTATAACCCTAGCCAATCATTACAACTTAGATGAAAGAGTAGTCCAAAATATGGAGGGACAAGTGGTACTCAACATAAGGCCAGATATCATAGAGGAGGTCGTCCACCTCCATAAAGGCATTGACAAGTTTTATAACTTCTACATTGGAAAGGGGCTCCAGTGGTTCAACAAAAAAGAAAAGGAAGAATATGAAACTGTATATAATGACTACCTCAAGAAAACTCTCCCAAAAAATAGGTTGGATAAGATAGACCTCCTATGGGGATACTTAAAAGATCATATCCAGGCGGCTGTAACATTGGTAAGCCGAGTTTATGGACTACCTTAGTCCATCCAACTCAAACCCTGGATGATCTTACTAATAGAAAGGATCACAGGTCGTAAAGAAAGGTTTGAATGGGGTACCATCATTAGTGATAAGTTGGATGAGCAATTGACTGCAGTAAAGCATAACCCCAAGTTCTATATGAGCACCTACATAGTGTTCATATTGGCAGCACAGGAAGACTACCTAGGTCTTACCAAGAGGGGAAGCATAAATGATCCAAATGCTTGGCCCCACATTGTATACCCATAATTAATGAAGAGGGAAAATATGCCAAAGGATTGCCCTGATTACAGGAAGGTCAATGATGCTTTCATATTTGTGGTCATTTGATCCATTGAGGGTGATTTTGTAAAGAGGATGTTAGAAGAGGAAACTACCAAGGTAAGGGCCATCGGGGCCTATTATATACAATTTAAAACATTTACTTACATCCGGGTAGCAGGATCGACCTTAAAACCAAAGAAGCTTCCCAGGTATCCATCCAACTAGATAATCATTTTGGAGATATCCTGGCAGCTTGCAGATGCCTACAAGCATATAAAGCACAAGAAGAAGCATTGTTAGGATTTTCCTATCTCACTAGGTCCATATACCCTACAAGATATGAAGGTCTATAAATCCTTGGCCTTCAAATGTGATGACTGCCCCCTATAGCTTTACAAGATAGTACGGGCTTGCTTTGATCCCATAGGCACGCACAACCATATTATTGGCAAGTTCTACATTCATGAACCATGCTTAGAAGATCACTGGATGAATTGTATAGATGACCATGAGGTCAGAATTTGGGATTATTGTAGAATGTCTCTTTCCTTGGCTAAGGAAGTCTTGAAGATACCAATTCCCCCAAAAATTTGGGAGTATAATTTGGATTAGGTCCTAAAATCCATTTATACAAATGACAAGTTATATGACATGCCCATCATGAATGCAGAGATTAATAAGGATGAAAATGATGATATTTATTTCTGGGAAAGGAATGTGATGAGAAAGACAGATCAATGGATTAAGAGGCCCTACAAGATGAGCCCAACACCTATGAAAACATTGATGGAGCCACCTAAGAAAGTAGATAAATAATGAGGGGAGAAGTATACCATCCCCAAGTATAAAAAGGTGCCGCCTCAGAATCCAAGGACAGTATATGGTCATGAAAGACTAGTAGAATATGGTTCTAATCCAAGGCATAAAAAGACAATGATGATAGGGCACATAGAACTTGTAGTAGGGGTATCATAGGCTCCAACAAATGAAGGTCCATCAACCCCTGGACAATCTCCTCCGACCACCAAGAAGGGGAAGAAAACATATAAGAGGAAGAGAACCTCTGTATCTCCATGACTGGAAACTGTGTAGGAAGATATAGAAGAAGAAGAATAAGAAGAAGAGGCACATATAACTAGGAGGAATAGGTCCCAAAGAAGGAAGGAGAAAGAGACTACCAGGAAACATCAAGAGGACCCAAAAGAACAAGATAATCCCTTGGACGCCTTAGGGTAAGATGAGTTGCAAGTGTCTGACTTTGAAGGTCTGGAAGGATTTTTAGATCAAGGGCAGGATACACTAGGGTATGATATGGGAGCTCTATCCCTCTTTCAACCCCAAGTGACCGTCACTCCACCTCTGGTACATTTCACCTATCCCTTAATAAATGTGTCTACTACAGAGGTAAGCTTTAGTTCTACCCAAGGGCCTGAGACCCAAGATACGGAGGTAGCACAGAATATAGCAGTAGAAAAGGTTGTAGGAGAAAGTTATGTCCACCACCTCACAACCCTACTCAACCAACTTCTATCCCACCTTTGATTCCTAATTCACCACCATTGTTCCCAACTCTAACACTGACTCTGCCCCCTTCTACTTCTACTCCCTCATCTCCCATTTTAGTCCTAACCCCAACACCTACTCCATCGCCATCATTCCCTTTTCCTTCCTCCACCCGATGCCCCAAAGAGCAGTGAGTGCAGAAGATGCATCACCCTTCAAGACCACACTGGAGGCCGTGACTGGTCTTAATCCAAAAATATTAATCAATTCATTAGAGGATGAAGGCCTGGACAAAGAAAGAGAAGGTAGAGCAGCTGAAGAGGACAAGGCAAAAGAAGAAATGGGAGAATGAGAAATACAAGGGGAAGGAATGGATGATGGAGAAGATCAACAAGGAAAGGTGTAGGAGAAAGAGTCAGGGGAAGGAGTGGCCCTAGAATCTCAAAACTTAGCTCCTATCCTCCATGTCGCCCCATATGAGATAGTGACTGCATCTGGTAAACCTACTTGTTTTACCAAAGAAATCCAGCTTAAAAGGAGAACTTATAAAGATGAGATAGAAGGGGAAGATATGAGTGTGTCATCTATAAGGAAAGCCTTCCACCAAATGGAAATGAGTGTGCCCACAAGGATAGTGTCCTTTATCACTCAAGACACTAGGGGTCACTTGAAGGCATAGATAGATATCTTTCCTAAAATCACTTCTCAAACATCAACTACTTTAGAAGATTACACATTCAAGGAGGTGGAATAAGGAAAACCTACTACAGAAGGGAGAAAGACATTGGTAGCCTTAGGGATTAAGAATGCTCTAGGGTTCATGAGAAAGGATGAGGAAACCATAAAATAATAGACAGAATAGAACAAATCCTTGAAAAGATACATTCATAAGGTAGTAGGTCCCATTGACACAAACTACCCAGAGGGTTCATTACAAGCCATGTTAGACAAAAGGGCTACACCAGATTTACCGGCAGACTTAACCACTTCATTCATCCAAGCAAGTGAAGATTAGAGGAATGAATTCAAGCAATATGGAGAGAAAGATATCAGGTTGGTATTTAGGCCATATAGAACTATCTTGGTTAAAACTAAATTTTTGATTGATCTGGTGGAGAATGAGGGTGGTTTGGATTCTGAAATAAGTAAATGGAAAGCCGCTTTCTGAGACTTGGAAGTGATCCAGAAACAACGTTTCCAAATTATACTCAAAATATATGAGGGAGAGGAACTAAAAAAAATTAAGGCATGGATCAAGTGAATATCCAAGATAATCAAGGTCTACATGAAAAGGTATCTAGCCTCCATAACATGAAAGCGCAAGGAAGTCATAGAATGGATAAAAGAGATGGATGTCTTTTTTATAGGGATTGGCCTCAACTTATATAGGGACCAAGAGAAACTTACCCTACGACCATCAAAGGAAGTGGTTCAGCAATTTAGGAATATTCTAGTAGGTGCTAGCACCCAGGAGACCTTACACTAGATGTTCTATTTGAAAGAATAAATGCAGAGAATTTCTGAACATGAAGAAGAGATTAAGTTCTTCACTTCTGAGTTGATTGTATTCAGAGAGGAGAAAGAATGAAGGGTTACAAAGGTGAAGAGAAAAGAGATCAATTATGAAGAGGTCTAGGAGATAGTACATAGGCTTAGGGAAGCCAATCTAGAGGTATTTCTTAATGAAAACCACAAAGTCCCCTCAACGATTTGGCAGGACAATTTTCACACTTAGCAAATTTTCTCCCAAAGCTAAGTTCGGCCTTTGGCCCTCCAATTTTTTGGCCTTTCGGCCTTCCAAGTTATTCAGGCTTTTTGGCCTTTCGGCCTTTGACAAGTCTGAACTACAGACTCCTTTAAATTTTGGGTTTTAACACTTGAGAAGTTTTCGGGGCACTAAAAGTTTTGGAGTAGAGGTCGGGGTTCAAAAATCTGGGTGTTTCCAACAAGATCACATTTTTGCACACCAGTTGAACTCCTGACCAGATTGATGGTTAACTTGAGTTCATTTCAGAGGGAATAAGGGTCCCCTATTAGTGCCCACTTCCAGAGGAGCCTCCAGATGAAGATTCCAAGAAGAACTCCAAGAATCAAGAAGAAGACTCGAAGTTCTCAGAAGAAACCCACCTTCATTTCTCTTTCTCTTCTTGGTGAGTTTGACCCTCCTTGCATGGGAAAACTGATTGTAAATGGATTTGAGAATCCATGATAGTTATCTAGTATTAGTTAATAGTAGTTTCCTTTCAGCAAAGTTTTAGTTTTACCTTATGTTCATTAATTTAGACTCTCTGATGCCCTAATTTTAGAATTTAGAGTTCTAGATCGAAAACTCTATATATTGTAATCACAAATAAATATAAAGGGTTAGATTCTTAATGCAATAAAGATTTACATTTTATGCTTCATTCATGGTGTGTGAATTTCTACTACTCATGAGAAATTATTGAATGTATGCTTGCATTATTCATTATTTTCAAAGAGCCTCTTGTTTATTATGCTTTGAATTTGTGTTTCTTAAGTTGGATTTTTTTGTTGTTTGCTTACCTTGCTGTGACAAATGTGTTAAAGAGATCATCTTTGGGCTTAACAATAAATTTTTCTTATGGGTGCGCACATCTTGGTAGCTTCACGATTTGATTTATTTTAAAGATCTTGCACGGGTGAATACATCTTCTCTCCAAATGCTTGCATTTGTGGGGTAGTGAATTTTTACTTTTTTCTGATTTATGCTTTATGGGTTTGTTCCAAATCTCCCCATCATTCAATTCACAAGGAAGGGTTAACAATGGTTTGTGTCCATAAGATTTCATTTTCAGCCATTTGTTTCATTTCTTGTTACTCTATTCTCTATTCTGTTTTCAATTATGAAAATTCAATATCTTGGAAAAATATAAAATTCCATTTTATTTACAACACCCATATATGTTAAAATGGGAAATACCAAAAAGAACTAAAGTATCTTACAATTTGATGTCTTGAATGTACCAGCAAAGGCCTCCTTGTGAATATTTACATTTATCTTCAATTGAGTGACCAAGCAGGTTGTGACCTGACCCCAGAGGACCTTGAGAATAACCTCATTATTATTTCAAGAGAGGAAATCAAATCTTAAGATCCTAGCAAGTTGGCTTGTTTCAAAATAATGCTCAATAGAAGTGGTGCTAGAAGGAGGGCCTCAAGACTAAAAAGCTGGATAACATTGGATCTTTCTCTCTTGAGAGTGCTTAGATCATCTCCGAAGAGAGGCGAGTTCCTTGAGCTCGCTCACCATTGTAGAGCTCACAACAACAAAGGAAAGACCAAAGAGAAATCTTCTCACTGCCTTATCGAGTCCCAGAATCCTCTTGGACAATAATCACATATCACTACCTCGAGTGTCATTGTAGCCATAGACCAAAATCAGAATGTGCAGAATCAGAATTTGCAACAACCTTGTTCGATGGCCTTTTTTGCCAACGCAACAAGCTCACCTTTAAATTTTGTTGGGAAGCTCCATGAGTTACCCAAAAATACAAAGAAGTTTTGCACATGATTTATTTATGGCAAATCAAGGAAAGAAAAATAGAACATCCGTGCCTTCAAAGAAATTTGTAACCGTAAGGAGATTGCTCACCAAGATGTTGTTTTCCGTCTATTCCCATACACTTTGGGAGAGTTTGCATACAATTGGTACCTGAACTTGACACAAGGGTCTATCTCTGCATGGAATGAATTTGAAACCAAATTCCTCAATCAATTCAAGTTGTATGTTGACTCCGCTATGATGCATCACTAGTTCATTACAACAAAGAAAGATCCTAAGGAGCCCATCGCTATGTTTAACCATCATTTTCACAAAATGCATCAAAAGCTGGAAGCACCTTACACCATACTAGATGAGGCATTAATTCAAGTTTATCTCAAATCTTAGGACCATTTCATCTCAATCTTTCTAAGAAGACTTCCCCTGGTAGATAGAGATATGATGGAAAAGGTGTACAACAAAGCCGTCATATTCACCCAACAGATGGACCCATAAGAAGGAAGCTATGCAGTAGTGCCTACCATGAGTAACCTTGTTGTCCCACATCCATTTACAATGAGTAATCAAGCTCTGGCCACTCACACACCTATGTTGTATCCCATTACAGTGCAACCATTCATAGCTATACCCCCATCTATTACTTATTTGGGTTATGAAGCTCATAAAACAACATTTTTAGAGCAGAGAATTATACCCCAAGCGGAGGCTGATACTCTCATGGCCTTTGAGATGGACGCCATGAAGAAGACCTTATCACAACTCACTAACAAGCTCACCCGGATGAAGTTGAATCCATCCCAAAACCAAGGTGGATACCAACGAACACCTGCTGGTTCAAATACATATCCTTAGAATCCATGCCAAAATTTCAATAATACAACAACAACAACAACAAAACATAAGAGAAACCTTTTGGGAAGCAAAGACAAAACATGCCATGGAACACTAGACCTAATAACAGCAACATCCCAATAGACAATGCCAACACCTATGAGGCTTCAGAGGATAATTTTGTCAGGGCTCAGAATCCATGCCAAGGCAATGATGGGTACGGAAACAATTCCCATGATCACTATATCCAGAATCCAGAGGATCCTCTAGTGAAATTTAATGCCATGATGTTTGATTCCTATTAGTCTGGAAAGGAGGGAGGCTTCAATGCCTCTGCAGAAGAAGATGAGTTTGTGTTCCCCTTCCAAAGGGAGAATGAGCCTGAATACTCTGAAGTACATGCCTTCTAGAATGATCAACAAAACTTGTACAACCTTTAGAGCAGAAAGGAACCCCTCACCAATGGTATACCTCTAGAAAAACAACCAACCCCACTAGATCCCCAGGCTAGTAACAACCCCATGCCTCCTAAAAGTCTGAATACTTGCACACCCTCTACATCAAGCACATATGTCGAGTACAAAGGTGCGACCTGGTCAAGTGACAAGTATAGCGCAGTTGATGAACTAAAGAAAACTAAAGTGAACATATCTATGTTCAAATTACTGTAAGGTTTCCCATCCCAGAAGGAGGCCCTTTTAAAATCTCTGGACCATTCAAAGCCCAGTCTATCAGCTAGTAGTATGAGGAAACCTATGTCCAATATACACACAGCTGAGGCTTTCCCAGAAATGTACAAAGATAGGATGGAGGTCCTGCCATTCTTACTCAGTTTATGGATGTTTGGAAAGAACATACATAATTACCTGATTGATCCCGGAGCTTCGTGCAATGTCATGCCCCTATCCATTTGCCAAAATTTGGGGATGGTGCCCCCAAATAACAAACTGAGTGGTCATAAAACTAGATAAGATCGAGGTCAAAGTGATTGGTGTGCTCAAAGATGTCCACATTCAATTGGTGGCAGATCCTAGGATACAAGAACAAATAGACATGCATATAGTAGACATACCCAAAACTTATGGGATGTTTTTAAGTTGAGAATGGACCAAGTTATTAAGAGTGTGAATCTCTAAAAATTTTACCTAGATATGGATACCATCAAGAGGTTTGAACAAAAAAATCAAGATAGATGCAGAGCCTAAATTGAAAAGGATGATCACAGAATACAATGCCTCAAATGAATTCCTATTCACCCAGATCAATTTGGGCACTTATCAGATGGACGACATCCTCATGTTCCAAATTTGAGAAGGTGAGGAGTTGGACCATAGTCCCATCCAAGGTCTCCTAGAGTTAAACATTGGTGATGACATCTTCCAAAGTTTCATCAACAACATGAAAACTAGTTTAAGGAATCTGGGTCAAGATGCAGACCCTAATATTTTGTTACTGCCAGGGTACTGCCAACTACACTAGGCTAGCCACTCAGAGCTCACATGCCCCAATTCCCAGGAAGCATTATCACGGGTCTTGGATTATATCACCCTACCAAGTAAGATGTCAAAAATATTTATAATAAAAGAGGATATCCTCGAGATCAAAGATAAGAGTAACACCTTGCCAGAGACAGACAACCCAGTCAATATAATCACTCCAAACCAAAATCGGGATAGTGGGTCAAACTCGAATGATAGAATTCCTACCATAAATGTCCTTAGTGACTGGAGTACCTCAGATGATGGATCATGCTCCCTTTATAAATAATTGGAAGCAGACATAGGTGGTAAAGGTGCTAAATTCATCAAATCTAGACATACCCAAAATCTGGGAGAATTAACTTCTTTTGACAGTGATGGAGAGAGAAGGAAAAAACTCAAGACCAAGGACATTCCCAGGAAGAACCCCACCAAGTCAAGCCCTACTAAGAAACCCTAGATATGGAAACTACACTTTGACAATTCCAATTATAAATAGGGAGTAGGTGCAGGAATCGAATTGATAAACCTGAGAGGTAAGTCTTTTTATGCCGCTTACAGGTTATAATTTTTGTGCACTAACAATGTTGTAGAGTATGAAGTGCTGGTGCATGGACTTCTCCTAGACCACAAAAAGGGAATAGAAATCCTGATGGTGTAAGGGGACTTGCAATTGGTGATCAAGCAAATCCTTAGTTAGTATACTTGTAATGATAAGAGGCTCTTGGCTTACCGAAACACAACATGGGACCTGATCAACGACTTCAAAGATTTCAACATCAAAACTATCCCAAGGAGAAAAAATGTTGTCACCATGCCCTAGCCATATTGGCTAGCTCATTACATCCAATGGATAAATCCAATCTAAATAAATTCTCAGTTGAACTTATTGCAACCCCGGCCATTCCAGACAATGTCACTAATTTTCAAGTCTTCCAAGATGATCAAAACATCTTGGAGTTTATCATGTGTGTCAGTGTGTTCAAAAAACAAATCATAGATGAGGAGAAGGAAGGTGAAGAAGCAATTAAACCTAAAGATACTGATGATCAAGGCATCATAAACCTAAGGACCAATTCCATACCCAAAGGAATGGTAGAACTAGAGAGGATTTTTGACAGTGACAAGGCTGCAGTAAGGAGGCGCCCAGATATAACACCTGATGGTAAAGAATGTGATACATACAACCTTGGCATAAAATAAAACAAGAGAGGTCCACATTGGGAAGGTGGGAACTAAAGAAGAAAATGAGAGAATGGTCCAGCTCCTCATTGAATACTGGGATTTCATATCCTGGAGCTATGAAGAATTGAAAACATATAAAACCTTGATCATAGTACACAACATCCCTTTGAAGCCAGATTCCAAGCCTTTTAGACACCAAAAAAAGACCCATGAACCATACTATAGAGCCCTTGATCCAAAAGGAAGTCCAAAATTTTCTCAATGCTATAATCATCTTCCCAATCTGGCATTCCACTTGGGTCTCAAACCTGGTACCCATGAGAAAGAAAATTGGAGAGATCAGATTATGTGTAGACTTCTGGAACCTTAACAAATCCTCTCAAAAAGATAATTATCCACTCCCATCTCTCAGTGAAGTGCTGCAAAAGGTCATTGGGTCTCAAATGATGTCATTTCTGGGTGGTTACTCTGGTTACAACTAGGTGATGGTGTAGGAAGAGGACAGGCTAAAAATGACATTCACAACTAAATGGGGAACCTTCACCTACCACTGGATGCCTTTTAGATTGATTAACATTGGGCCTACTTTTGAGAGGGAAATGGACATAGCTTTCAGAGGACTTGTTGGGAGGTGAATTATCATCTACATGGATGATCTCATAGTTTTCTCAAAACAAAGATTAGACCACATAAATGATCTCTGAAAATGTCTTCAAAGATGTAGGGAATATGGGATTTCCCTCAATCCCAAGAAATGCATGTTTGGGGTAACTAAAGGCAAGCTCTTGGGACATATCATCTCTGAAAAGGGAATAGCCATAGACCCTGAGAGGGTAGAGGCCATTCTAAAGTTGACACTGCCACATAGCCACAAAGTACTGAAATCTTTCTTTGGGAAATCAACTTCGTAAGGAAGTTCATTAGTGGTTTCGTAGAGATAGTAAAACTGTTAAATGACATGCTCAAGAAAGACGTCAAAATTTAATGGATTATCCTAGCCAAGAAGTCTTTTGAGGAGATTAAGAATTCCATCACCATGGTACCATTCCTTGTTATCCCCGACTACACCATTCCCTTCAAAGTTTACTCTTTCGCATCAGAACATTCATGCACAGGCATCCTCACAAAAGAAGAACAATGAAGATGAAAGACACATAGCTTTCATGAGTTTCCCTTTCAAAGATGCTGAGATCAGGTACCCCAACCTGAACAAATAGTCATTTTCTCTTGTTAAGGTGGTAAAAAAATTCTGACACCACATCTTGAGGAGTAAAGTCATTGGGATAGTTCCCGACGCAGCCGTGAAGCCTCTTTTGATGCAAAATGAGCTAGGAGAGCGAAGAGGAAAATTGATGAAAATCCTCCAAGAGTTTGAACTAGAGATCCAACCTATGAAACTAGTATGAGGCCAAGGTCTGAGAAAGATGATCTTTGAGGTTGAAGAAGGTCTAGCCTGCCAAAGCTACACTGATCAAGGTGTGATCACTGATGTATGGTATCAAGACATAGTGTACTATTTGTTGTAGAATCGTTGCCCAGAAGAGATGAATGGTTCCCATGTGAGAGATTTGAGGATCAAAAGAAGCTCCTACATGTTGAAAAATGGACAACTATATAAATGCAATTATGAGGGTCTATACCTAAGGTTCTTAGACAGACTCGAGGCAAAGCAAGTCCTAGAAGATTTTCATGACAAATACCGAATGAGACATGGATCAGCTAAGGAAACTACTCACAAAATCTTAAGGGCAGAATATTTTTGGCCTACAATATTCAAAGACACCAGTGAGCATGTGAGATCTTGCCAAACTTGCCAAACTAGCACAACTCGAGAGAGAAATCTGGTCATGCCCTTACAACCAGTATATGAGGTACACGCGTTTGCCCAATGGGGCTTAGGTTTTTTAGGAGTGATTAACCCACCTTCATCTAGAGGACACAAGTTCATTTTGATAGCTACCAACTACTGCACATGCTGGATGGAGGCCCAAGCACTGAAGAATTTTACTACAGAGGTCGTGACCAAATTCTTTGAGGAGTGCATCATAACTAGGTTTGGGATGTTGTTCTATCTGGTATGTGACAATAATCTCTCTTTCTCTTCTACCTTTCTCACACAGTGGGCCTTCACAAACTAGGTAATCCTCAAATTCTCTTCAAATTATTATCCACAAGGCAATGGCGTAGCAGAGTCTACAAACAAGAACTTAACAACAGTGATCAAACACCTCCTAGATGACATGTAGAGTGCCACATTTGGGACAGTGGGCACTTTCATGATTGCCTCTGAGAGAATATTATTTTATTTGGATACCCTTTTGGCTCATTAGTCTGACCCTATTGCTTTTTCTGGTCTCTCTATTTCTATTTCAAAAACTTTTTCAGGCCTACCTTGCATGTCATTTTCAACTCTTACAATATGTATCAAAACATGTGATCTATTCACTCTCAAAAACAACTTGATTCCCAGCTCATTATTAGGGCATTCTAACCCTTTGACACTGGATTCATTTACTTCCATTAAACAACAAACAATCCTTACAATTTGGACACACTTACTTGAAGGATTTGAGACCTCACTTGGCACTATTGGGAAACTTTGGACATAGTTGAGATACAACTTCATGGTTAACACAAGACGTAAAAAATATCTTGCTAATGAATCAGAAGTACCTCCTAAATTGCTACATTTTCAAAAAGAAGAGACATCTCACAATCCTCTATTTGACACAGACTCACCAGCAATGGATGCTGCTAGGAATGAATGGGCTAATGCCTTCAAAGATTATAGCCATAAGAAAAACCAGCGAGATCAAGACAATACCAGTAATAAGGAAGAAATCAACATCACACCCTTTGTTTGAGTTAGAAACTAATGAAGACATTCCTGAAGAAGAGTACAATAGCTCAAAAAAAGTAGGAAATTCCAAAGAACATTAGAAAAGATAATTGGTGATGAAAAAGGGAAATACTTCCTCCATCTAGCATCTTGTTGAGCGTTGTTTTGACACAAGCCAACTTGCTAGGATCTCGAGATTTGATTTATTCTCTTGAAAGAATAATGGGGTTATATTCCCAAGGTTCTCCAGGGTCAGGTCACAACCTCCTTGGTTACTCAGTTGAAGATAAATATGAATCTTCACAAGGAGGCCTCTACTAGTATGTTCAAGACATCAAACTGCAAAACTCTTTAGTTCTTTTTGGTATTTTCCATTTTAACATATATGGGTGTTGTAAATAGAATGCAATTTTGTATTTTTCCAAGATATTGAATTTTCAGAATTGAAAACAAAATAGAGAATAGAGTAACAAGAAATGAAACAAATGGCTGAAAATGAAATCCTATAGACATAAACCATTGTGAACCCTTCCTTGTGAATTGAATGATGGAGAGATTTGGAACAAACCCACGAAGCATAAATAATTCAAAGTCACAATTCACTACCTCACGGATGCAAGCGTTTGGAGAGAAGATGTATTCACCCATGCAAGATATTCAAAATCAATCAAAACATGAAACCACCAACATGTGTTCACCCATAAGAAAAATTTATTGTTAAGCCCAAAGATGATCTCTTCCATGCATTTGTCACAGCAAGGTAAGCAAACAAAAGCAAACTCCAACTAAACAATCGTGAATTTGAAGCACAATAAAAAAGAGGCTCTTTGAAAATAATGAATAATGCAAGCATGTATTCAATAATTTCTCATAGGTAGAAAAATTTCACACACCTCGAATGAAGCACCAAATGTAAATCTTTATTGCATTAAGAATTTGACCCTTTACATTGATTTGTGATTACAATATATAGATTTTCTGATCTACAACTCTGAATTCTTAAATTAGGGCATCAGAGAGTCTAAATTAATGAACATAAGGTACAACTAAAATTTTTATGAAAGGAAACTACTATTAATTGATACTAAATAACTTGCATGGATTCTCAAATCCATTTACAATCAATTTTCTCATACAAGGAGGGTCAAACTCACCAAGAAGAGAAAGAGAAAAGAAGGTGGGTTTCTTCTGAGAACTTGGAGTCCTCTTCTTGATTCATGGAGTTCTTCTTGGAATCTCCATCCATGCCCTTACAACCAGTATACGAGGTATGCCCGTTTTCCCAATGGGGCTTAGATTTTGTTGGAGTGATTAACCCACCTTCGTCTGTAGGACACAAGTTCATTTTGACAGCTACCGACTACTGCACACGCTAGATAGAGGCCCACGCACTGAAGAATTTTACTATAGAGGTCATGAAAAAATTATTTGAGGAGCACATCATAACTAGGTTTGGGATGCCGTTCTATCTAGTATGTGACAATGATCCCTCTTTCTCTTCTGCCTTGCTCACATAGTGGGCTTTCACAAACTAGGTAATCCTCATATTCTCTTCAAACTATTATCTGCAAGGCAATGGCGTAGCAGATTCTACAAACAAGAACTTAACAACAGTGATCAAACACCTCCTAGATGACAACCCCAGGGATTGGCACACGCAAGTGAAATACGCTTTGTGGATTGATCGCGTAAGGATCAAGAATGCCCTGGGGACCTTCGCATACCAACTAGTTTATGGACTGCAATCGGTCTTCCCTATGAACTTAAAAATCCTGATTCTAAGATTCATGGACCAATATGTGTGGGGGGAAGATTGAGTACAAGTCAGGCTCATGAACCTCCTTAACCTAGAGGAGAAATGAACATTGGCCTTGGAGCATGTATCAAAGCATCAAAGCATAGTCAAGAGATGGTTTGACAAAAGAGCTACAATTAAAGCCTTCAGGATCTCTGACCTTGTCCTCATGTGGGATAAGGCAAAATAAAAGTTGGGTAGCCACACCAAGTTCCAAAGATTATGGATAGGCCCTTACCAGATATCAGAGATCCTGGGGGAAAACACTTTTAGGATCAACACATTGAATGGAGAGTTGACCCCATTGCTAGTCAATGGGAAAATCCTCAAACATTACTTTGGATCCTAAATGGGACTGCCTTTCATCCCTTGTACCATAGTCCCTTTTGCTTTCTTTTGTTTCCTTTCTTGTTTCATTTTCATCATCCTCGCCATCAGTCTTTTCTTCCGTTCATGGTTACCTTTTTCCTTTTTGTCGGGGCTCTTTTTATTGTTTTGGGTTAGTGTGATTTGGGTCCATTCCAGTGTAGTCCATAAATTAGAGTTGAATTATTTCTTAGTCAAATTATCCAAGGGGACGTACAACTTAAAGAACACTCCAAAAGACAAAGTGGTGACAGTTATCATTGACAAACAAGAAGAAGTTCAAAACTCGGTCATCCCGATCACAAAACACACTAAAAGATGACACTCAAGAGCGTTGGTTCATTGAGCATTTGTCAGTTGTGACCAGCATTAGTGCATAGATTTGGGTACCCATCAATCCCAGAACCCAAGTTTGAATAAATGCAAAGGCAATAACAAGAAGAAAGAAATAGTTGAAGAGAGAGCAAAAAGAAGCACTCAAAAATAAAAGTGTCCCAAAGAGTTCACGAGTGTGAGATTCAGGTGGCACAGCCTAATCATTGCTCGGATCCAATCAAATACAAACATTACTATTACGGACCTAAAAATATGGAGTACATGAACATTCAGGGCTTGATACATTTCAAAGCACACAGAAGACATAAAATGATTGTCCAAAAGACATAACTCTCAAAGCAAGAAAGCTATAGCCTAACAGACAGAACAGACTTGGGTGACTATGAAAACCTCTATTGGGTATATGAATGCCTAACCGGCAGTAGAGAAAGGTTATACTTGGGATTTGGGGAAAACTTTACTGGGGCTATGAACGCCTGACTGGCAGCAAAGCTCTTTCCAAGAAACCCTGGTCTACTTGGAAAAAGTTGGGAGCAACTGGTGAACATTCTGGTTACCACAATCAAAGGTCAAGAAATGAATACACGTGAACACACATTGGGAAACCCGTGGAAAGCCTTGGATTGGAAGTCATTGAAGGATTTTTGACACCAACACCTCTTTGTTTTGTTCTACTGCAAAGACTACGGCCCGGAAGAGTATTGATGATGAAGAAATGCCCTGGTCATTCCTCCTTTTTATCAGGGCTATTTGTTGTGCATCCACAACATACACCCCATTTTTTTGGTCCTCAGACCATGGGAATGTTAGGAATAAGGTGTCTCAACCTTGTATATTTCCTTACATTTGATATTTTCCAAATGTCGACACTTTGGACAATGTGTAAGGTAATCATGATTGAAACGGTTATGACAGATTCCTATGACGGTCATTAATATTTGTAAGAGATAATTGTGGAAGTTTTGATGATGGGTGAAGACATAAAAGACATGTGGAAACTAATCAGTTGAGTATTGTACACTCTTCAAAAAAAAATTTCAGGTTCCTATTTTCTCAGAGAATGGTAAAACCCTAATACGGTTGCCTTTGGAAGTTGCCCTAAAAAGTGAAGCGCATGATATAATCATTTTTTAGGGTTGAAAATATTAGAGAAGTAAGTGTATTATTGGAACATTTTTATGCTATTGAATTTGTCTTCAAGTGTTGATTATCTCCTGAAAGAACTTGCATTGCAAGTGTATTGTAAACAGTATTAGTTTTGATTAATATATTATGCAGGTTTTGGAGTGCTGGGGTTTTTAACCAAAAGGTTTTCCCCAGGGTAAATCATTGTGTCATTCTCATTTTTCTATGTATGCATGTTATTCTATTATCATTCTGTAATTTCTAAGGATTAAATCTGAATTTGCATGATCCTCTTCTCAGGAGTTTAGCGTAGGGAACTATTTTCCGCACACTTAGTTTCCTTTCAGTTGGTATCAAAGCCTAGCCAATTTTGGTTCTATTTGTTAGGGTATGGGTTTTTTGAGCTAATCTCCATTTCAGTGGGAGTATTGTTGTAGAGTATTCATAACCTTATTGCAGGAAGAGATGGTAGGTTCTTCATACAGTATAATAAAGGTGGAAAAGTTTAATGGCACAAACTTTGAGTTGTGGAAACTCAAGATGGAAGACATGCTCATAGACTGTGATGTATGGGAGGCGGTTGATAATGATATCAAACCAATAAACATGCCTCAAGCAGATTGGGATCTCAAGGATTGGAAAGCTAAGGGTCTCATTAGACTCTATCTAGAAGATTATGTTCTCTTGAATGTTCTCGATGAGAGGACCATAAACAAATTGTAGACACGACTTGGGTCTGTGTATTAGGCCAAGTCCTTGGTGAATAGATTGTTCCTAAGAAATAATTTGTATTCTCTAAGAATGGAGGAAGGAGGATCTGTTGCAGATCACCTGAACGTGTTTAACATGCTGATTGCATAGTTGACATCTACTGGTGTCAAGTTGGAGGAGGAGGATCGATGTATGACCCTGATATGTTCCTTGCTGAATTAATGGGACCATCTTGTGATGGCCCTAGGGAGTACTATTGTCACTTTCCAAATGGATGATGTGGTTTCTTCACTATTATCTGAAGAGATGTGAAGAAATAATTCTGATTCAACCAAGGAAGCCCTTGCTGTTCACGGTAGATCCAAAGACAAAGGAAAGAAAAATGACAATAAGTCTGAAAAGGGTAGATCCAAATCCCATGGGAAATCTAAGACTCTTGGAAAGTCTAAGGTAACATGTTGGAATTGTGGTAAGACTGGGCACTTCTGTAAGGACTGCAAAGAGCCAAAGAAGAAGAAGAAAAGCCCAGATTCAGATTTTGAAAAATCTCAAGAAGATGGGGATGGTTTTGTTGCAGCCTTGGCCACTCATGCATCTGATGATGTGTGGCTGATTGACTCAGGTGCTTCTTTTCACATGACCTCTCATCGAAGTTGGTTCTCAAAGTATGAGGAGTTCGATGGTGGAAAGGTGTACCTAGGTGATGATTCTCACCTAGAGATAGTTGGATGAGGAAGAGTCACTATCAGATTCCCTGATGGATGAGTAAAGGGGATCAACGGGGTAATGAACATCCCAGGTTTAGCATGAAACCTATTATCTGTAAGTATGTTGAATGATGCAGGTGTGCAAGTTATTTTTTTGAAAGATGGATGCAATATGATTAGAGGAGCTATAGTGCTCGAGAAAGGTACTAGGAGAGGTACCCTATTTTAGCTGGATGCTTGCACTTCATAGTGCAATAGTTCTTCTTTCTCAAGGAAGAGAGTAGCAATCACTTCATCTCCACCATCTAAACCAGCAATGAAGAAGTCTGTTGTAATGGGTTATGATGGTAGTGCAGCAAGTGTACCTAAGGGTGCTAACACTTTGGAAGGAAAAATTCCTACAAAAAAGACAATGTTGTGGCATATGAGATTTGGCCACATTGGTGAGAAGGGTCTAAACCTTGAAAAATAAAAACCTCATTGAGGGGTTAAATGATTGTAGTCTCGAGTTTGACTTCTGCGAATACTATGTTTATGGTAAGAAAAATCATGTTTAGTTTTACTCCAGTTCTCACAAGTCTTCTAATATTTTGGATCTTATCCATTCGGATGTGTTTGGTCCTGTTAAAGTTCCTTCAATCTCCAAATCTGTATATTTTGTATCTTTTATAGATGATTACCGTAGAAGGACATGGATTTATTTCCTTAAAAGAAAGACACAAGTTTTCAGTTGATTCAAGGAATTTAAAGCTCTTGTAGAGATTTAGACTGGTAAAAAAATTAAGTGTGTGAGAACTGACAATGGTGGTGAGTTTTGTTCAAAAAGGTTTCAATAGTTCTATAAAGAACGAGGGATCTCAAGGCATAAGACAACTCCTTATACCCCATAGAAAAATGGAGTTGCAGAAAGAATGAACAGGACACTGATGGAGAAGGCTAGGAGTATGCTTAGTGGAGCTGGCCTTGAACAAAGGTTTTGGGCTGAAGTTGTGGCCAGTGCTTGCTATCTGGTTAATAGATCTCCTACATTAGCTCTTGTTGGTAAGAAACCCATGGAGGTGTGGTCTGGTAAGAAGCCTTCAATTAGACATCTTCATGTTTTTGGTTGTGAAGCTTATGCACATGTGCCTAAGGAGAGAAGATCTAAGTTGGAAAATAAGGCTGTAAAATGTATCTTCATCGGCTACAGTGTTGGTGTGAAAGGATACAAGATTTGGGATCTTGTGATTGGTAAGGTGTTGTTTAGAAAAAATGTTATTTTTATAGAGCTAACACCTTCTCCTATTGTGCTACAACTAGATGATAAAGAAATAAAAGAAGATGTTGTTCAGTTGCCTCCTACCCCTGAGAAGACTGAACAGAGAGACCGTGTTGGATCTGATGATGAGGAGAGCTCTAGCAGCTCTGAAAATTTAGAAGAAGAGGTAGAAGAACCTCAACCTCGGCCCTTGAGGAGATCCACGAGAGAAAGAAAGCAACCAGAGAGGTTTAGAATTTCTATGTTAGATTCTAGTTGTGCTTATGCTTTGATTACAAACACTGATGAGCCTAGATCTGTGAAAGAGGATATAGGTATGGAAGATGTAGGTTCTTTGATTGATGCCATGGATGATGAGATGGCTTCATTAGAGAAGAAAAAACTTGTGACCTAGTACCTTTTCCTAAAGGATGGAAACCTATTGGAATACAATGGGTGTTTAAGAAGAAATTTTGTGAAGATGGCAGTGTTGAGAGGTATAAGGCCAGATTGGTTGCAAAGGGGTATTCATAGGTGGAGGGAATTGATTATGGTGAAATATTCTCTCTTGTTGCAAAGCTTACATCCATTAGATTTCTATTATCTCTAGCATCATCGTATGATTTAGAGGTAGAACAGATGGATGTGAAGACAACTTTCCTTCATGGTGATTTGGAGGAAGAGATCTATATGTCACAGCCTGAGCACTATATTCAGAAAGGTAAAGAGTCTTTGGTTTGCATATTAAAGAAGTCTCTTTATGGTTTGAAACAATATCCTAGGATGTGGTACCTTAAATTTGATGCTTTTATGTTGTTGATTGGTTTTTTGAGATCGAAATCAGATCATTGTGTTTATTTCAAAGTTGACAATGATTGCCTTCTTATTATTGCATTATATGTTGATGATATGTTGTTGATTGGGAAGGGTATGGGTATGATTTCCAATTTGAAGTCTCAGTTGTCAGCACAGTTTGAGATGAAAGATCTATGGGCAGCCAGGTATATTCTGGGTATGTAAATTAGCAGAGATGGGTCTAACAGAAAACTTTGGTTGAGTCAGAGTAAGTATGTGAAGTCTGTGTTGGATAGGTTTAGCATGGCAGATTGCAAACCTTTGTGTGTTCCTATTTCTATGGGAACAAAGTTATCTATGGATGATTTTCCAAAATCTCCTAGTGAGGTGGAGGACATGAGTAAATTACCTTATGTGAGTGCAGTTGGCAGCCTTATGTATGCTATGGTCTGTACTAGACCAGAAATTACTCAAGCAGTGGGAGTCTTGAGTTGGTTTATGGCTAAACCTGGATGGGTACATTGGGATGCAGTTAAGAGAGTGTTCAGATATTTGAAGGGTACATTAGAGTATTCCATATGCTATCATGGAAACTCTTCTGGAGCTCCGTATTTAGTTTGTATTCATGGGTATGTGGAATTAGATTGGGTAGGTGACATTGACAATAGGAGATCCACCAGTGCATATGTGTTCACTATGTTTGGTGGTGCCATCAGTTGGATGAGTAAGCGACAACCTATGGTTACTTTGTCCATGATAGAAGTAGAGTACATGGTAGCTACTCATGCTTGTAAGGAAGCCATTTTTCTTAAGAGACTGTGTTTGGATGTTGGTGTTGATGCAAGACAGATTACAATTTGTTGCGACAGTTAGAGTGCTATTTGCCTTATGAAGAATCCAACTTTCCATGCCAGAACCAAGCACATTGATGTGTGGTTTCACTTTGTGAGAGATATGGTAGAGGATGGAAAGGTAAGTTTGGAGAAGGTAGATACAGTAAAGAATGTTGCGGATGCATTGACAAAACCTATGGGCACAGAGAAGTTCAGATGGTGTTCAGAGTCTATGGAAATCTTGGCCTATAGAAATTAAATCATGTTATTTCCTTTGTTTCTTACAAGGTGTTTGACAAGTGGGAGAATGTTAGGAATAAGGTGTCTCAACCTTGTATATTTCCTTACATTTGATATTTTCCAAATGTTGGCACTTTGGACAATGTGTAAGGTAATCATGTCTAAAACGGTTATGACAGATTCCTATGACGGTCATTAATATTTGTAAGACCTAATTGTGGAAGTTTTGATGATGGGTGAAGATGTGCAAGACATGTAGCAACTAATCAGTTAAGTACCGTACACTCTTCAGAAAAAAATTTGGGTTCCTATTTTCTTGGAGAATGGTAAAACCCTAATACGGCTGCCTTTGGAAGTTTCCCTAAAAAGTGAAGTGCATGATATAAGAATTTTTTAGGGTTTCAAATATTAGAGAAGTAAGTGTATTGTTGGAATGTTTTTATGCTATCAAATTTGTCTTCAAGTGTCGATTATCTCCTGAAAGAACTTGCATTGCAAGTGTATTGTAAACAGTATTAGTTTTGATTAATATATTGTGCAGGTTTTGGAGTGCTGGGGTTTTTTACCAAAAAGTTTTCCCCAGGGTAAATCATTGTGTCATTCTCATTTTTCTATGTATGCATGTTATTGTATTATCATTCTGTAATTGCTAAGGGTTAAATCTGAATTTGCATGATCCTCTTCTTGGGAGTTTAGCATAGGGAACTATTTTCTGCACACTTAGTTTCCTTTCAGGGGACCCCCTTCTTTTGTCTTTTTGGCCTTCTCGCGTCTGCCCCCTTCTCGGTCCCTAGTAGGTCAGTCTCATTGAAGGATTGTTAGCTTGTTAAATAAAGAGAAGACACCTTTTTTGGTCTTTCAGCCCTTTCAGCCTTTCGGAGGACCAAAGTCCCCCGAAATATCGAAATGGCCGAAAGGCTAAAATTTGACCCTTTCGTTGTTTCAGTCTCCAAAAACACTGAAAGGCCGAAGATGTCTAACTCTGGACTTTCAGTGTTTCAGATGCCAAAACAGTGAATGCACTGACATACCACCCATTGGTTATAAATTGGAAAAATGCCCTAATTTAGTCACTTCACTTTCTTTCATCTCTAGCATCTTTAGAGCTTGGGACTTTGAAAATTTTGCCCTTGCTCCCTGTGATTGATCACCTTGCGCCTTTGAGCTTTGTTGTGTCTTCTTCCTCTGCTCCTAGCTCATTCAAGGTAGGTTCCTTCCTCTTTGCTTAGTGTTTTCTTTTCTCTTCTTGGTTTAGGTTAGGGTTTTTTGCACCTGGTGCTTGTCTAGCCTAGTTCTTGTTGACTTCCCCTCCCCTTGGTCTCCTAGGGCATTTTGGGCACCTTCAAACTTGACAGGGGAGTCCCTCCTTGTCGGGTCAAGTCAGGTCTTTCCTTTTTTCTAGGTTAGGGTTTTTTTAATTTTTTGGTCATGACCCTTGTCATAGGTTTTCGGCCTTTGAAAGGCTGAAAACCATGTTTGGTCTGTTGCCCAAGTGGTTATTGGAGGTTCAGCCTTTTCGGCCTTTTGGGGACCTCTAAAAGGTCCAAAACTCTGACAAGTTTGAATCATAGAAAATGTTGGATTTCAGACTTTCAGAGTTTGTGACCCATTTTGGACTTTCAGTGTCCACAAAAAATTTTGGGTTTTCACCTGCCAAATGGTTCGACAAAGCTTGCTCGTCAATGATTGCCTTTTTCACACTTTTTGGCTTTTCAGACTCTGAACCAATTTTTGGCGCCCAAAACCCCGAAAGGGTCAAAAGTGAGAAATTTGCATTCCTGGCTACTTAGAGAGATGTTTACCTTTGCTTTCTTAGATTAATCAATTTTCTTTTAGTTTCCTCTTCAATAAGATACTGATACTTGCATTCTGCTTGCAGGGATGCCTAAACAAAAGATGTCTCCGATGAAATACCAATACAAGGGGAATCCCCCATCTTCAAAGGTTGATAACAAACACATTGAAATTAGTGACACTAATATCAAGAATGTAGACTGGGATCAGTTCCTAGTATAATGCTCCCAGCTAGCAGGGAGATCCGAGGACTGCACTGCACTAGACATATCTAGCTTGGTGAATGTAGTAGGCCACCCTATAGCTGCGTCATCATCGGATCTGATTATAACCCTAGCGAATCATTTCAACTTAAATGAAAGAGTATTCTGAAATATGGAGGGACATGTGGTTTTCGACATAAGGCCAGATATCATAGAGGAGGTCTTCCACCTCCATAAAGGCATAGACAAGTTTTATAACTTCTACATTGGAAAGGAGCTCCAATGGTTCAAGAAAAAAGAAAAGGAAGCCTATGAAATTTTAAATAATGACTACCTCAAGAAAACTCTCCCAAAAAATAGGTTGGATAAGATAGACCTTCAACGGGGATACTTGAAAGATGATATCTAGGTGGTTGTAACATTGATAAGCCGAGTTTTATGACTACCTTAGTCCATCCAACTCGAACCCTGGAAGCTCTTACTAATAGAAAGGATCAGAGGCTGTAAAGAAAGGTTTGACTAGGGTTCCATCATGAGTGATAAGTTAGATGAGCAATTGATGGCAGTAAAGCATACCCCCAAGTTCTATATGAGCACCTACATATTGTACCTATTGGCAACATGGGTAGACTACCCAGGTCTTACCAAGAGGGGAAGCATAAATGATACAAATGCTTGGCCCCACATTGTATACCCACAGTTAATGAAGAGGGAAAATATGCCAAAGGATTGCC
The DNA here is from genome assembly GCA_018584345.1 of Thuja plicata. Lineage (NCBI taxonomy): Eukaryota > Viridiplantae > Streptophyta > Pinopsida > Cupressales > Cupressaceae > Thuja > Thuja plicata. The sequence goes on from MU225548.1 coordinate 136,700, forward strand.
CTGATTACATGATAGTCAATGATTCTTTCATATTGGTGGTCATCTGATCCATTGAGGGTGATTTTGAAAATAGGATGTCAGAAGAGGCAACTTCCAAGGTAAGGACCATCGGAGCTTATTATATATGATTTAAAAAATTTACTTACATCCGGGTAGCAAGATTGACCTTAAAACCAAAGAAGCTACCCAGGTATCCGTTTGACTAGATAATCATTTTTGAGATGGCCAGGCAACTTGCAGATGCCTATGAGCATATAAAGCACAAGAAAAAGAATTATTGGGATTTTCCTATCTTACTAGGCCCATATACCCTACAAGATATGAAGGTCTATAAATCCTTGGCCTTCGAATGGGATGAGTGCCCCCTATAGCTTTACAAGACAGTACAGGCTCGCTTTGACCCCATAGGCACGTACATCCATATTATTGGCAAGTTCTACATTCACGAACCATGCTTAGAAGATCACTGGATGAACTTTATAGATGACCATGAGATCAGAATCCAAGATTATTGCAGAATGTCTCTTTCCTTGGCTAAGGAATTCTTGAAGACCCCAATTCCCCCAAAAGTTTGGGATTATGATTCGGATGAGGTCCTAGAAGCCATTTATACAAATGACAAGATATATGATAGGGCCATCATGAATGCAGAGATTGATAAGGATGAAAATGATGATATTGATTTCCAAGCAAGGAAAGTGATGAGAACAATAGAGCAATGGATTAAGAGGCCCTATAAGATGAGCCCAATACCTGTGAAAAAATTGATGGAGCCACCTAAGAAAGTAGATAAACAACGACGGGAGAAGTATACCATCCCCAAGTATAAAAAGCCATTGCCTTAGAAGCCAAGGATAGTATATGGTCATGAATGACCAGTGGAATATGGTTGTAATCCAAGGAATAAAAAGACAAAGATGACAGGGTAGATAGACCCTCTAGTAGGGTTATCATAGGCTCCAACAAATGAAGGTCCATCCACCTATGGCCAATCTCCTCTGACCACTGAGAAGGGGAAGAAAACATATAAGAGGAAGAGAATCTCTGTATCTCCACGACTGGAAACTGTGAAAGAAGATCCAGAAGAAGAAGAAGAAGAAGAAGAGGCACATCTAACTAGGACTAGGTCCCAGAGGAGGAAGGAGAAAGAGACTACTAGGAAACATCAAGAGGACCCAAAAGAACAATATAATCCCTTGGATGACTTAGGGTCAGATGAGTTCCAAATGTTTGACTTTGAAGGTCTAGAAGGCTTTTCAGATCAAGGGCAGGATACACCAGGGTATGATACGGGAGATCTATCCCTCTTTCAACCCCAAGTAACCCTCACTCCACCTCCGGTCTAGTTCACCTATCCCTCAATAAATGTGTCAACCATAGAGGTAAGCTCCAGTTCTGCCCAAGGGTGTGAGACCCAAGATACAAAGGTAGCATAGAACATTGTAGCAGACAAGGTTGTAGGAGAAAGTTATGTTTCTAATCCACCACCTCACAACCCTACTCCACCAAATTTTTTCATGCCTTCGATTCCTACTCCAACACTAACTTCTCCCTCTTCTACTTCTACTCCCCCATCTCCCATTCTAGTCTCGACCCCAACACCTACTCCACCACCACCATTCCCTTTGCCTTGCTCCATCCCAACCCCCCAAAGGGTAGTGAGTGCATAAGATACATCACCCTTAAAGACCATGATGGAGGCCATGACTGGTCTTAATCCATAAATATTAATCAATTCCTCAGAGGATTAAGGCCATAACAAAGAAAGAGAAGGTAGAGCAGCTGAAGAGGATAAGGAAAAAGTAGAAAGGGGAGAAGGATAAATACAAGGGGAAGGAATGGATGAAGGAGAAGATGAACAAGGAAAGGTGCAGGAGAAAGAGTCAAGGGAAGGAGTGGCCCTAGAATCTTAAAACTTAGCTCCTATCCTCCATGTCACCCCATATTAGCCAGTGACTCCATTTGGTAAACCTACTTGTTTTACCAAAGAAATCCAGCTTAAAATGAGAATTTATAAAGATGAGATAGAAGGGGAAGAGATGAGTGTGGCATCTGTAGGGAAAGCATTCCACCAAATGGAAATCAGTGTGCCCACAAGGATAGTGTCCTATATCACTCAAGACACTAGGGGTCACTGGAAGGCATAGATATAAATCCCTCCTACAAGCACTTCTCAAATATCTGTTACTTCAGAAAATTACACATTCAAGGAGGTAGACTTGGGTGAACCTACTAGAGAAGGGAGCAAGACATTGGCAGCCTTAGGGCTTAAGTACGCTCTATGGTTCATGATAAAGGATGAGGAAACCATAAAATCATTGATGGAACAAAATGAAGCCTTGAAAAGGTACATTCATAAGCTAGTAAGTCCCATTGACCCAAACTTCTCAAAGGCTTCATTACAAGCCATGTTAGACAAAAGGGATACACCAAATTTACCGGCAGGCTTAACCCCTTCATTCATCCAAGCAAGTGTAGATTGGAGGAATGAATTTGAGAAATATGGAGAGAAAGCTATCAAGTTGGTATTCAGGCCATACATAACTATATTGGTTAAAACTAATTTTTTGATTGATCTGGTGGAGAATGAGGGTGGTTTGGATTCTGAAATAAGTAAATGGCAAGCCACTTTCTGAGACTTGGAAGTTATCCAGAAACAACATTTCCAAATTCTAGTCAAAATATATGAGGGACAGGAACTAGACAATTTTAAGGCATGAATCAAGTGAATAGCCAAGACAATCAAGGTCTATAAAAGGTATCCGACCTCCATAAGAGGAAAGCATGAGGAATTCATAGAATGGATAAAAGAGATGGATTTATTTTTTACAAGGATTGGCCTCAACTTATATAGGGACCAAGAAAAACTTACCCTACGACCATCGAAGGAAGTGGTTCAAAAATTCAGGGATATTACAGTAGGTGTTATCACCAAGGAGGCCTTACACTAGATGTTCTATTTTAAAGAAGAAATGTAGAGAATGTCTAAACATGAAGAAGAGATTAAGTTCTTCACTTCTGAGTTGATTTTATTAAGAGAAGAGAAAGAACAAAGGGTTACCAAGGTGAAGAGAAAAGAGATCAATTATGAAGAGGTCCAGGAGATAGTACATAGGCTCAAGGAAGACCATCTAGACAAATTCCCCTCAACGAGTTGGCAAGACAATTTTCACACTTAGCCAATTTTCTCCCAAAGCTAAGTTCGGCCTTTCGGCCTTTTGGCCCTCCAGTTTTCTAGTCTTTTGGCCTTCCAAGTTCTTCGGCCTTTTTGGACTCCCAAGTATTTTGGCCTTTTGGTCTCTGACAAGTCTGAACTGTAGACTCCTTTGAATTTTGGGTTTTAACACAAGAAATTTTGGGGCACTAAAAGTTTCCGAGTATCCTGCAAATCAAGATTCCAAGAAGAAATCCATGAATCAAGAAGAAGACTCCAAGTTCTCAGAAGAAACCCACCTTCTTTTCTCTTTCTCTTCTTGGAAAGTTTGACCCTCTTTGTATGAGAAAAATAATTGTAAATGGATTTGAGAATCCATGGAAGTTATTTAGTATCAGTTAATAGTAGTTTCCTTTCATAAAAGTTTTAGTTTTACCTTATGTTCATTAATTTAGACACTCTGATGCCCTAATTTTAGAATTCAGAGTTGTAGATCAGAAACTCTATATATTGTAATCACAAATCAATGTAAAGGGTTAGATTCTTAATGCAATAAAGATTTACATTTGGTGCTTCATTCGTGGTGTGTAAATTTCTACTACCTATGAGAAATTATTGAATGCAAGCTTGCATTATTCATTATTTTCAAAGAGCCTCTTGTTTATTGTGCTTTGAATTTGTGATTGTTTAGTTGGAGTTTGCTTTTGTTTGCTTACCTTACTGTGACAAATGCATGGAAGAGATCATCTTTGGGCTTAATGATAAATCTGTCTTGTGGGTGCACACATCTTGGTGGCTTCGTGTTTTGATTGATTTTGAATATCTTGCATGGGTGAATACATCTTCTCTCCAAATGCTTGCATCTGTGGGGTAGTAAATTGTGACTTTGACTTATTTATGCTTTGCGGGTTTGTTCCAAATCTCCCCATCATTCAATTCACAAGGAAGGGTTCACAACCATTTATGTGTGTAGGATTTTTTTTCAGCCATTTGTTTCATTTCTTGTTACTCTATTCTCTATTTTTTTTTCAATTCTAAAAATTCAATATCTTGGAAAAATACAAAATTGCATTTTATTTACAACACCCATATATGTTAAAATGGAAAATACCAAAAAGAACTAAAGTGTTTTACAGTTTGATGTCTTGAACGTACAAGCAAAGGCCTCCTTGTGAACATTCACATTTATCTTCAACTGAGTAACCAAGGAGGTTATGACCTGACCTTGGAGAACCTTGGGAATATAACCCCGTTATTCTTTCAAGAGAGTAAATCAAATCTTGAGATCCTAGCAAGTTGGCTTGTGTCAAAACAACGCTCAACAAGATGCTAGATGGAGAAAGTATTTCTCTTTATCTTCATCAATTATATTTTTCAATATTCTTTGGAATTTCCTAGTTTGTTTGAGTCTATTGTACTCTTCTTCAAGAATGTCTTCATTACTTTCTAACTCAAACAAAGGGTGTGTGATGTTGATGTCTTCCTTATTATTGGTATTGTCTTGATCTCACTAGTTTTTCTCATGGCTGTATTCTTTGAAGGAATTAGCTCATTCATTCCTAGCAGTATCCATTGCTGGTGAGTCTATTTCAAATAGAGGATTGCGAGATGTCTCTCCTTTTTGAAAATGTGGCAATTTAGGAGGAACTTCTAATTGGTCAGCAAGATACTTGTTACATCTTGTGTTAACCATGAAGTTGTATGTCAAATATGTCCAAAGTTTCCCAATAGTGCAAGGTGAGGTCTCAAATTGTTCAAGTGTGTCCAAATTGTAAGGATTGTTTGTTGTTTGATGGAAGTAAATGACTCCAGCGTCAAAGGGTTAGAATGCCCTGATAATGAGCTGGGAATCAAGTTGTTTTCTAGAGTGAATAGATCACACGTTTTGATACATATTGTAAGAGTTTGAAATGACATGCAAGGTAGGCCTGAAAAAGTTTTTGAAATAGCAATAGAGAGACTAGAAAAAGCAATAGGGTCAGACTAATGAGCCAAAAGGGTATCCAAATAAATTGATCTTCTCTGAAAGGCAATCATGCAAGTGCCCACTATCCCAGATGCGACACTCTGCATGCGAGGTAGGAAATACCAGATGTGAGCTTTTGAAAAACCAATTGCAAGCCTAAGTATCCTAGATGTGACCTTTCTTCCTAAAAGAGATATAGGAATCACCAGATGTGAGCTTGTACACTACATGCGAGTTTGCACAACTAGATGTGAGCCAGGATAGACTAAAGATGACTCTCTGATGTTTTGTCAAATTTTTGTCTGATTTGTCTTGAATTTTGTGCAAATTTGTCTGATAGTAGGTTAGTTTTTTAGTCTTTCCAGTGAGTGAAAAATATAGTATGTAGGCAAAGGATTGAATTTGGTTGCTTGTGTGAATGATTTATCTTTTTAGTGAGCTTTCAAACACATCAAACATTTTTGCATTGTTAGGGGTGAACAAAAAACATCCTTACGCCTTATTTTCTAAGTAGAGGATGAAAATCCTTTCTTGTAGACTTAGGTACACACTCAAATGCTAATCAAAATATGGCCATCACCAAGCACGCAATGGCTCCAATCATGATGTCATATTAGCCAACTCCAAATGCATGTGAAGGCACAAAATGATGAGTATCTTGGGGTAATTACTTTTTGCCTTGCACAAAGATTATCACCCTTTCGGGGATGAATCAGGTAGTTTGACTACAAATTGTTGTCTATGATGGGGCAACCCATTCGAAACCTTCTCTCATAGAATTGCACAAGGAAAAATTGAGGTGTATATCCCTATGAGTACTTAAATATGTTTAGTCTTGCAAGCAAGATTCAAGAAGCTACACTCTACACATACCCAAGCATATTCAAGGAATGATGTCAAAATTACAAGAACAAAACCGATTCCATCTTCTAAGGCTTTGGCCTACAAGCAAGAAATTATTTATAGTGATTTGGAAGGGTTGGCATAAAACCTGTCCTCACTTGGGTTGTTCCCGGGAGATCTTTTCCTCAATCGGTAGCCCCTCTAATGTTTAATAAGCGTGTAAAGGATTGGCGAGCTTAAGATTTCAAGATTTCTGATTCTTTGAAAGAATAGGAGCATACTCTCCTATTCCATGTAATTTTCTCCCAAAATCACTTAAATCACTTGTTCATTCCCTCAAACCACTTCACTCACAACTCAATCTCCCATATCAAGTTTTTGATTCCCCCACTTGGAAGGAAGAGAAAATCCTCTAGTGAGACTGAAAAGCAAGTTTAAGCTTGATTTAAATATTCCTAAGTTAATGAAAACATAAGTTCTTTGAAAGCAAAGTTTGTTTGTTTGTTGACCAAAATTTTTAATGCTTTGCTTGTTCAATTACAAATCTCAATTTTAGACAATGAAGTTCTTTTTTTCCCACAAAATTTAGGTGACTTGTGTTGTTCAATTACTTGTCCAAAGGGAAATTTAAACTATGAATCTTGTTCAATTAATCCCACAAAGTTTAATGATTTTCTTGTTCAATTACTTTGCCAAAAATGAATTAAACGATGAGTTTATTTTCCTTGTTCGATTACTCCAAATTCCTCTCAAATTTTAAACCAACTTTTGATTTTCTAATTTTTCTTGAAGGAAAAGAGCATACTAATCTGATTGATTTAACAAGTGATTAGAAAATGTGTCTTAATTTTGCAACTTTGAAGAATTTAGAACAAGTTAATCTATGAGAAATGCAAAGCTCAAAGTAACAATCTCTTTTCCATCCTTTTTAAGAAAAAAGGGATAAACAACAATCTGCAAAAATGATGCAGGATTTTCAAGATGCAAAATCTGATATCCGAGGTGCAATCCAGGATTCTACGATGCAATCCAATATCTGAGATGCGAGCCTTGGTGACCAAAAACAACTCTGTTCCTAAAACCTGGGAAGACAAATTAGTGGAAAATGAATTCAAAGTGAGGTAAAATCTGAGATTTTGCCCCACGGTAGATGCCAGAAATGTGTGTGTTATTTTATGTACCTATCAATCCCTAAAATTGACCTATTGCTTCCTATCTAGGAGTGTGAAAAATGCTATAATTGCCTTCAGATTATGCATTTCTCAGTGACATATACAACCTAGAATGACATATTTAAATGAATCTTAATCTACATGCTCAAGAAATATGCATTCTACGCTCTAAAATGGAAGATTATAACAATACAAAATAAAAGAGCTAAAATGCAATATAGATCTCTAATAATATGAATAGCATAACATTGCTTGCAACAATCCAAAATCAGGGGCCCATTAAGCTTAAAAATCATTCTATTTATAGAAGAAATTTATGACTGAGAGGAGAGATAAGGCCATAAATGCATGCATAAGAGCCTTAAAGAGGGATAGAATTTATGAGGTATGGTGAAGGTATAAGAATTAATGAGGTATGGTGAGGGTGTAAGTCCAAGCTTGAGAAAGTGGACTTTGGGGAAGGGGAGCTTGAGAAAGTGAACTTTTGGGGAATCAGTTGAATTCCTAATCCAAAGATTAGGAATGTGACATCATTAGGAAGAGGGTTAAGATGGGATTAAGATTATAATTAGGCTTAGCATGGGTGAAGAGGTTGGGATTAGTTCAAACCCAGAATTAAGGTGGTTGAGATAGGTTAGGTTAGGGGTTAAAGGGAATATTAATGAATTGAATTATATAAATAATATATTCATTCAATAATAGGGGAAATTAATTATTTAATATTTTGGTTTCTTTTGATAATTAATCAGGACTATAGCCAATTAATTAAATTAATTAGGCTAGGGGATTGGCTTTCCTTTTGCAAGTGATGAGGTGTAATTAGGATTTTATTTATTTCCTTTTAATTAATTACTTTAGCCATCTTTTTGATTTGTTTTGATAGAATTGAATTGATTTGATTTGATTGGCAAAGGAAATTAATGTAATTTAGTGATTAAATCACTTAGGAGATTAAATTTGATTTAAATGAATTATGTCAATAATTTTAAGAATTGTCTTGACATAATTGGGGGTATGATCACACTTAGGGAAATTAGGGTCTATGGTCAAAGCAGACCAAATTAGGGTGGTTATACATATCACTTATGTTAATTTTGTTTGTCTTAGGTTGCTCGACCTGGGACTAAGACATCTTGTGTGTGAAAGCCATCCTTCAACACAGTGAAATAGAAAAAGAAATCTTCACAAACACCTAAATGCCAAAAGGTAGTTCCAAGAACACAATTTAAAATTATTTGTTGAAATGTATTATGATTAAACATGTATATTTATATTGATTTAAAGTATTTTTTTGTCTCTTCTATATACATAAACAATTGGGGTTTATAGAATTGATGAATGCACCTGATGTAGCATAGGTTCAAGAGAGGGAAGAGGTATGTTTTTATATTGTTTTCTAACAATCTAACTTGTTTAAGTTCATCTTCATTATCTTTTAATTTTGCATCAACTTTGACTATATAATTTTTCATTTTCACTTTCATCTCCTCTTCTTAGTTGAAACTCTCTTCTCAAATCCTCTTGGATGCCATTCTTTTTTGTTCAAAAGATAAAAATCCTCCCTCTATGAAAATAACATTTTTAATCATTTTTTCACATAGGAGATTGTCATAGTTCCTTCATCAATGACAGTGCCTCCTAGGTGCCTCAATAAAACATGTGCGGGTTAGGTTTAGTCAAAACCTGTTTGGGTTTTATTGAGCTAAATGCCCAACATTCACATTGGTGTTAAATGCGCCAAGTTCATAGTCTAATAAAAATCGTACAAGTTTTAGTCTTCTAAAACATGTACACATTTTGTATATATAAAAATCTTATTTCTCCCTAAGAAAAATCCTAAATAAAAAACTATGAAAGTGATAGAAAAGGAAGATAGGGGAGAGGGGAGGGAAATGAGGTAGACACACAAAATGAATAGAGAGAGAGAGAGAGAGAGAGAGAGAGAGAGAGAGAGAGAGAGAGAGAGATCATGTGTAGTTATAAATTTGTGAAGCTGTGATTATATTTCAGTGTATTTATGGTCTACAAAGACCTTTGGTATTTATTTACTCTAGTGGATCCATATAAGGTTTGAGATTTGAGTTATGTTGTCATAGGTAATTTGAATTATGTTTCTCTAGCTTTGGGTCATATTTTTGTGATGGCATTTGTGTTGTGAACTTCAAAATGTTTATGTAAGAAGCGATGTTGGGTTTCTTTATTGAATACTAGAGGCTGGGGTTTTTCCTTGATATTTTACTTTCATTTTGTTGCTTGAATGATAGTGTATAGGGTCTAATTTCGTACACTCAAATGAGGGTTAGTACCACCGATTTGCAATGAAATAAATCAATCAAAATACTTGTAGGCCTCTTTCATGATTTGTGGTTCCTTCACTTTCCAACGATGAGTGTTAGTAGCACCGGTTTGCAATGATAGAAATCAAATACACAAAACTACTAATACGAATACTTAAACGTAACCAATAAAATGTACAATAAAAGAAAGGAAAATGAATGAATGCAAACCCCAAAGTGCTAGAAGCTTCTATTGTGTCTCTCTACTCCTTCCAAAATACTATTTTTGATGCTCAGTATTGGTGTGGGCAGTGTCTATGACTTGAGAAGTGTTAAGAATTTGATAATTGAATGGATTTGTGATCGCAAGATGGCTTGAATGCTAGAACCAAACTGACAGAGTAATGACACATGAGAGCTTGAAATATTGCATCCTTCAAATGGGTATGAAGGGTTTATTATATAGGAATTGAGGATGATATGAATGGTCGAGATCAATCCCAGAGATAGGGAGTTGAACAGTTGATATTAAAAGGAACTGGAGAAGCCATCAGTGAACTCCACATCTTCAATCAGTAAAGAGGAGATAGAGTTTGGTTGACTGAAGAGCTAATTGTGAGTTACCTTTTAGAACTGAAGAAGTGCGTGGAGTTACCCATGTGAATTGGAGAGATGGGTGGAGTTACCCATGTGAACTAGAGAAGTGGGTGGAGTAACCCATGTGATCTAATTAAAGATTATCTCTTTGAAAATAAATAAACATTTAATTCATTTATGTAATTAAAGTTTTCAACATATGAGATAATTGAAATCTTTTTTATTTAGAATTGCTTTATTGAATGAAATTAAATTAATTTAATTGGAAGAATTTAATTAGTAAGTTTAAATCATTCAATTTAAACTATAGGAAATTGAATTTAACTAATTAATTATTGGTAATTAATCAATTAATGTTAATTAATTAAATAAAATTAATTATTTAAATAATTTTGGGAATTTGATTAGCGACATGGTGGAAAAAAGGTTACTTCTTGTTGGTGGGATGGAAGGCATAGCATGAGAGCTTGATTGGCCAGGCCATAAGACCGAAGGTGGAGGCATACTAGTGACCATGGGTACACTTAGTTGGGAGCCTGTCATTCTCTATGTGGAAGATTTACTTGCCTAGTTTTTATAGTTGGTTTGATTGGGTATCATCTGTGCCAATGTTGGTGTTGTCAAGGATGGGAAGTTTTGAGAGATGACAGATAGTGTTTGAGAGGGTTGAGTACTGTTTTGACCTACGAGAGGGTTTTTGGGCTATATAGTTGACACACTGAATTTAGCGGGGACTTTGACTCACTTCTTTATCAGTATGGATAAGAAACATTTGGGGTTCCTCTTTACAACAACTTCAACCACTTGCGCAGAATAGGTGTCTTGCTCTATATCATCGAGCTCCTCTTCTATGACATTTTGGAACAAGGCTGGCCCACAAAGATTCTCAACAAATAGACAAGAATTGGTATTTGTGAAATGATTGTCCTCTCACTTTGTTTCCCAAGTGGGGAATTTGTTTATATAGGACTCATCAAGTTGTGTTCTAGCATTCGACCTTGTGTAAGGCCCTCCATGAGGTGTTTGAGACATAGTGTGGTCCAGATGTTGTGACTAAAACAAGTGATATAAAGAAAACAGAAAAGGATAACCTTTCTAGGAAAGTCTGAGTTATGTTTGGACAAGGGTAATTCTAAGGACAGATGTTGATTTATCTTGATCTCAAAGTTTTTTAGGATGTAAGAATAAGATTTGTCGACCTTTTCTTGGGACAAAGTCATTGACAGAGATAATTATGATGTTTGAGATAATGGGATCAATATACTTCGAGTCTGAACTTTTGAACAAACAATGTTTTTGACAATAATCATTATTTTCAAAGGAAGGATGATCTTAAATGTTTAGAGATTCACACAATGTTCTTCGCATTTTTCTGGGATAGACACTGGTCTTTGACACAAAATAGAGAGTATTTTCAAGGTTTTAGGTCAGAACAGGTGTAAAAATGTCTCTGGTCAACTGCGAAAAAACTCCACTAACTGCAGTAAAGTGACTGGTTGATTGTGGTAATCTATCACCCATTGCAGTAATAAATAGGTCAATTCTAGGAATAAAGAGGACAATTGCGGAAAATTTCAGTCAATTGCAGAAAAATGTTGGCAATTATGGTAAAGGGAAAACAATCTCAAAAAAGACTCAAAAGATAGATCTCATTGTCTGACAATTTTGATTTTTCAGAACAAAGCTTTTGATTTGAAAGAAATTTGATGTTGACAACCCTAGACTTTAACACATTTGACTCATTTTGACAGTTTTGATGTTTGTTTTTCATTTTGGAAATTGATCAAAGAACAAGCACAAAAGACAATGTGTTTTGAAGAATGCAGACTGACACGTGTATGTTCGACAACTTTTTCAAGTTGCAATGTTATCACAAGGTCTCAACAATAAATAGTCAGATTTAATCTAAGTCAATGGATTCAAAATACAATATTAATGGCTATTATCTCACACAGCAAGTGTCACACTACTAGGACACGAAGGTCCATGATATAGGCGCCCATGTTTTTTCCATTTTCAGGTATTGTTGTTGTGGACTGAAGATCTCTTTCACTACAAAAATACCTTGGAACACATATATTGGGAATCTTGGGGGGAAATTCTGTAACCCCTTTCACTATAATAAGGTATATGTTCAGAGGTAGATCAGGTTGGCCTCTAATTAACAAGGTTGTAGTAAGGGTCTATGGTGTCTATCCAATCATTTTTTACGTGTGTGACTCACTTAAGAGACTAGTTGACCACACTAGCTCCTTAGGGATATTCACCCGATCTAGACTATCATCAACACACCTCGCCTGAGCTTTCCTAGATAAGACAAAAATTTGGTTCGCTCCTTGTTTATATACTGATCAGAAGGATTATCGGTTTAAGGTCTTTCTCTGAGAAAGAAGCACATTCCTCAGATAGGCCTTTCTAAAAAGTATAAAGATGTTTAATATAATAGATTGTGCAAGTGCACCTAAAACTCAAGACACAAGGTAAATCATTTAAGCTCCAAAATTTTGAAATGTGAACTAAGCTACACCACCATACAAGCACAAGTGTTCATTTTTAAGCCCAAAAGTAGGTGTTGATTGCTTGTTCAATTTTAATGCACCAAATCGAGAGATTCTTTACCTTTTTTCAATTTTAATCTCCATGTCAATTTTAAGTACCAAATTTTGAAATGTGAGGTGTGAGATGTGTGACAAGCATTGTTCTTTTTAAACCCAAATCGATAAGTGAATGAATTTTATGTTGTATTGTTATCTTGTCTCCTCGATTTGAACCTATCAAAGAAAGTGTTTAGTATCTCAAGAAATGAAAGCTTATCAATCCAAGATAACAGAATATCTAGAAACTCCGAGATTATTGAGATTACTGAAATTAATGGTGACTTTATACTTACTTGCAAATCTCTTGATTGAATCAATGTACCTTGTGTAGGTTTCACTTTGATCTTCAGCTGTGATTGTGAGAATAGCCCTTTGTTGTGATTGATAGTTGGTGATTCTCCTTATTGCATCTCTTAATGATCTAGCACTTGGTATGCATTTGATTACCTTCTTTTCCATTCACCACCAGTCAACCTTATATAGAAACCAAGAAAAATAGCCAGAAAATGTGCCTTTTATGTCAATTGCGGCACTGGTTGTTCAATTATGACAATCTCCTATCAATTGTGGCAGAATGTTGGTAATTGAGGCCAAAAACTTTGGTTTGCAGAAAAATGTTTTCATTTGCAGCACAGATTGGTCAATTGTGGTAAAGCACAGGAAATTGCGGTAAATCACAGGTAATTGCGGTGAAATCGAGGTGATTGCGACATAGTGCTCGAAGACAGAAAAATAGAAGATGACAGAATAGCAATGCAAAAGCCTACAACCAATTGTGGTATTAAACCAATCAATTATGGTACTATTTCATCAATTATGGAAAAATACCAGCAATTGCAAAATTACACAGATATCAAGAAAATGATAAAAATTGAGGTCTACAATCGTACGGCCCTGGCTGATTGATTTGTCTATTATCTGTAAGAGATATTTAGGCTGTGTGGTTCACTTCAGGTTCACCAAAATGTACACCTCTTTCATGATTCATGGTTCCTTCACTTTCCAACGACGAGGGTTAGTAGCACCGATTTGCAATGATAGAAATCAAATACACAAAACTACTAATACAAATACTTAAACGTAACCAATAAAATGTACAAGAAAAGAAAGGAAAATAAATGAATACAAACCCCAAAGTGATTGAAGCTTCTATTGTCTCTCTCTACTCCTTCTGAGATGCTATTTTTGATGCTCAGTATTGGTGTTGGCTGTGTCTATGGCTTGAGAAGTATCAAGAATTTGATAATTGAAATGTGTGTGTGATCGCAAGATGACTTGAATGCTAGAACCAAACTGACGGAGTAATGGCGCTTGAGAGCTTGAAATCCTAGATCCTTCAAATGGTTATGAAGGGTTTATTATATAGGAATTGGGGATGATGTGAACGGTCAAGATCAATCCCAGAGATAGGGAGATGGACGATTGAGATTAAAAGGAACTAGAGAAGCCATCAGTGAACTCCACCTCTTCAATCAGTAAAAAGGAGATAGAGTTTGGTTGACTGAAGAGCTAATTGGGAGTTACCTTTTAGAACTGAAGAGGTGGGTGGAGTTATCCATGTGATCTGGAGAGATGGGTGGAGTTACCCATGCAAACTGGAGAGATAGGTGGAGTAACCCATGTGATCTAATTAAGGATTATCTCTTTGAAAATAAATAAATATTTAATTCATTTATGTAATTAAAGTTTTCAACATGTGAGATAATTGAATTCTTTTTTATTTAGAATTGCTTTATTGAATGAAATTAAATTAATTTAATTGGAAGAATTTAATTAGCAAGTTTAAATTATTCTATAGGAAGTTGAATTTAATTAATTAATTATTGGTAATTAATCAATAAATGTTAATTAATTAAATAAAATTAATTTTGGGAATTTGATTAGATGATTTGGGGAATGAATTTAGAGAAAAAAAGATGATTAATTAACAATTTAAAAAACCATTAATTAATAGATGAAAATTAGTGTTTTTAATGTAAAGTCGCAAGCTTGTCCATTTTAGGGTGTCTACACTACTAAGAACGAAACTATGAACAATAAAATAACAAGCATCAGAGAGGAAAACAAAAAAATGCAAACCACAATGCTTGAAGCTTCTATTGCTTCTCTTTACTCCTTCTGAAATGTTGTGTGCATGGTCCTCAATATTGGTATTGACAACATCTGTGACTTGGGAGTATTGAGAAAATGAGAGCAATATGATAATGATTTCACTTCATGCTTCGTACAAGAATCATGCAGAGTAATTATGTACAAAGTTCAAAATCTAGACCTTCTTCAAATGGTTGATAAGGGTTGGTTATATAGAAATGAAAATGATTTGGATGGGTGAGATCGATTCCAGAAACTTGAGAATGAATGGTTGAGATTAAAAGGAACTCGAGAAGCAATCAGTAAACTTTGCCTCTTAACTAAAGAGAAGAGGGATGATTTAGTCAACTGAAGAATTGATCTTTGAGTTACCTCTTGGAACTGAAGAGTTGATTTGGAGTCACCTTTTGGAACTAGAGAGTTGAATTGGAGTTACCTCTTGGAACCGAAGAGTTGAATTAAAGTTACCTTTTGGAACCGAAGAGTTGGTTTATTTGAGTATTTATTTAATTTTAGAAATTAAAATACTCAAACATGAGATAATTAAATTCTATTTTAATTAAAAATAGAATATTTGAGTTAAATTAAATTAATTTGATGAAATTAATTTAATTAGAAGAATAAATTAATAAGTTTAAGTATTTTGAATTTAAACTTTAGGAAATTTAATTTAATTAATTAATTAAGGGTTATTAAATAAATAATATAAATTATTTAATTAATTTTGGGGAAATGATTAAATAAATATATGATCAGATTTAGATTAAATAAGGTGATTAATTAATAATTAAAAAACCTTTAGTTAATAGAGGAAAATTAGCAATTAAATGTAAGGTTACAAGTCTGTCCATTTTAGGGTGTCTACATTTTCCCCTCTTTGATACAATGTGATTCATCATGTTGTGTCAAAGAATTTTCAGATTTGATCCTGCTCCAACTTGCCCCAGTGATAGCAGGTTGACTATATGCCCCCTCAACAAATTTAGTATAAAAAATGCGTCTGATGAGCATTGATTTGTTGATAATGTTGAATCACTATATGATGATGATGAATGCATTCCTATGTTAGTTATGATATTATTGATGATGGATGCATTGATTATATGATCCAATATGCATATGTTTTCTTTTATTTTCTTATGCAATAAATGAATGCAAACCTAATATGTACAATGTTTGTGAGTACATGCATGTGTTAGTTGGAATAAAGTTAGTTGAGAGATTAGTTTCAGAAAAGAATGAAATAATGAGTGATGCAACCAAGTTGCTACACCGTACTTTCCAATTTTATTCATCATTGCACCTTATTATGAAAAGGAAGAGAGTAAATGCACCCATATATTGACCATCTGGATACCGCTATAATCTCTAATAACAACAAGCAGATAAAAGA
The DNA here is from genome assembly GCA_018584345.1 of Thuja plicata. Classification (NCBI taxonomy): domain Eukaryota; kingdom Viridiplantae; phylum Streptophyta; class Pinopsida; order Cupressales; family Cupressaceae; genus Thuja; species Thuja plicata. Next base: position 152,789 of record MU225548.1, read on the forward strand.
TAAGGAATGTTTAATTCTTTTCTAGGGGTTAGCTTAGATCATAGAACTGTGTGGCTGCTAGATGTGTGACAGCTCCTATTGTATTTATCCTAAATCATCATTGCCCCAGAATCAAATTGAAACTCTCCACAAAAAAAAAATAAAGAAAACAAGATTATTATCCATCGTAGTCACTCTCATCACTCGGTAGTATCCTTGAGTAGCGTAAGAACACAATCGCGAAAGATAAATTGACAACAGACTGACATGATTGACCTAGTCAACAACCTTATTGTTCCTTGATTTGCTTGATTTTGATGTTTGATTATGGATGTGTCTGGTTTTAGGAATGAATGACTCATATAAGTCTGATCTGTCAGGTTTTGAGTATATCTGTCATTGTCTAACACAATTGATAGTTTGATTGAATCATTCGATTGATGACATATTAGATTGTTAGTAAAGATGATTCATATGAGTCCATTGCTGATTTGTGAAGCTCACGGTTTTAACATTTGATTAATTGCTTGATCATAATTCACTTGTTGATGACAAAGATGATTTATGGCTGAAATTTTTGCAATATTCAATTTTTTTGATGATTGATTTCTTTAGGACATTTTGCTCTTTTGAGGATTTTTTTTAGGACATTTTGGATTTTTAAGATTTTTTTTAGGACATTTTAGACATTTTAGATTTTTTAGGACATTTTAGACTACCCCCATGTCTGGTAAGTCAATATAATCCATGGATAAGCATGATGTCTCAAAGGGGATTGTGCTTCTATAATAAGTTTAGGGTACTCAATCGTGCATGTGGAGAGTACAAGCTTAATCTTTTGGAGTGCATTGATGGCGAAGTGGGACCTTAACACTTGGCGTATGTTTACTAGGTTTTCACCAAGGTACCTTCCCAATACTACCTATTTTCTAGGTTTTCACTGAGAGAGCAATTTTTTTTCTCTTTTCTGTATTTTTTTTTGTCGCCAAGGTTCCTATTTTCTAGGTTTTCACCAACGTAAATTTTTATATTTGTGGATTTTTTTTGTACTTTTTTAGGATCATATATGACATGTATACTTGGCCTTGACATCTCAGGCATATAACCTTTTTAGGTGCATGTTGTTGATATAACTAGGGAGTTGATCTCCTTCCTGAGTTGTCAGTTGATATGCCCCATTGTCACATGATTTGATAATGACGCATGCTCCTAGCCAATTATGCTCAAATTTGTCTGGTTTAACTCTTTTTTCTTGATTCTTCATATTTTTCATGAGGATGAGATCACCTACCTCAAAGGTACATGGCTTGAATTTCTTGTGATAATTTCTTCTAAGGCGATTATGATAGCCTTGTAAGTGATTCAATTCATTTTGGCATTTCTCATCTAGCAGTTCTAGTTCATTGAGTCTAGCAACTCTGTAGTCTTCATCTGATATGATATGCTTCAGTGATATTCTGAGGGATGGGATTTCAATTTTGAGGGGTAGAACCGCCTCTGATCCATATACCAAGGAGAAGGGAGTTTATCTTGTAGGTGTTCTCACACTTATTCTATATGCCCATAATGCAGGACTAAGCTATAAATGACAGTCTTGACCCGATTCATTGATAGTTTTCATCAAGATTTTCAGGATTGTTTTGTTAGTTGCCTCAGCTTGTCCATTTCCATGGGGGTAGTAAAATTAAGAGAAACCTTGTTTTATTTGGAACTTCTCACAGAGATCTTCCACATTTGTGTTTGGAAAGGTGTGTCGTGATAATTAAGTATGGTCTGAGGGATTCCATAGCGACAGATGATGTGGTTTAGTATAAACATGGAGATCTTCTTATTAGTGATATATGTGAGAGGAATTGCTTCCACCCATTTGGTAAAGCATTTTGTAGCTTCAATTATGTATTTATGACCGTTAGAGGAAGTGGGTGTAATATTTCCCACTAAGTCAAATCCCCATTTTAAAAAAAGGCCATGGTGAAGTGATGGGGTGGAGGTCTTGAGCTAGTATGTGAATAAGATCTCCGTGTATCTATCATTTTTGTCACTTTTGTACATACTTACGAGCATGTTAGAGTAATAAAGTGAGTCCACTTATTAATTAAATCATTTTGATTTAATTATTGAGTCACTTATTATCTCTCTTTTACTTAAGCTAAACTTTAGGCATATAATGATTAATTCTTTTATTAATTATTATTATGCAACCTAGATATTTCCCCTTTAGGGTTTCGATATCCTTTTATAAGGATACCCTCTTTGTAAATTATAAATTAATTGAGGATGCTACTGCATTGATAGTTTTTTTCTCCATTGTTTGCACAAGATGTTTCCTCTTCCATCCATTTGTTTTTTTGGCCTCCATAGCTTTTTTTCTTCTCTCTTTCTGTGACAGGTGTGCATGCAGGTGATTCTTGGGAGTTGTGGGTTGATAGCTTTCATAAACTCCAATATGGTATTAGAGCTCTGCCCTTTCATGCCCCTGTTCTCTTCATGATATTTTCTTGGCTTTGTTCTTTAGATCTGTGTTTTCAGAAGTTTTTCATTTTCATATTTTTTGTGTTTTTGGGGGTACCTATTTTTGGGAGCATTTTGGGCCCAAATGGACCTCACGATCGCGCTTAGAATGCCCAAAAACCAATATTTTCATATAAGGTTTGTCAGTTTTGGCCTCCGTGACATCTGGAAAAAAATTTGTCCTTCTGTCTGTATAAGTATGAATGCACATTTTTCGAGGAGACAAATCATCAAAAAAATAAAAAATAAAAATAAAAAAGCAAATTTTGTTTTTTTTTATAAAGTTTTTAAAAAAAAAAAACACTTTTATTATGTTTTTTAAAAGTTTTTCTATAAAAATTTGAAAAGCTTGAAATTTTTGGAAAGGACATTCATGTGCAGGTATGCATATGTAGGTGCTGATGTCAGTGGTCGTAGGTCTGACAGTGAGGTTAAATTTGACGGCCATGAAATTGTCATTCCATTTGCCCATTTTTTCTATAATGAGCATCTTCTTGTGTTTTTGTGATATCTTGAGCACACAGTATCATTTTTTGACCTATCTTATATCGTCGGAAAGCTCTTTCTAAGCTCTATCCGAATCTAGAGGTTATATTTTATGATTTTTCTATCTTAGATGGTTTTTTTCTAGTAAAAGTTGGGGTTCCATTTTGCACTTCGGTCGCTCTATCTTGCTTCTCCGAACTCCATTTTTTGACTTCCACATAGCGTTAGAAAGTTGGTTATGTCTTCCTTACTCTTATATGGGTCTCATTACCCAAAATTTAATCCAAGTATCTTTTGTTCATTTTTTTCCTTTATGGCATTCTGGTGGATATCTTGGATGTTTCAGGTCCTGGGATCATTTTCCATGCATGGGATGACTCCTTGTTATCTTTTGCATATGTTTATTTAGATTTCAGTCATTCCTAGATATTGTATACATCTTTTTTCTATAGATTTTATTGTTTGCAAACACACTGAGATAAAATGCCATCTTGCATGCTTGGGATCTTGTACATTTTGTGCATTTTTTTACTCGCACTACATAATAAAGTGCCAGGGGGGTTTGATGTTTTCCTTTTTTTCCATTTACCTTTGTCAAGTGAGTGTTGCTTCCATGACATTACACTACAACATTTGGGGTCAAATTTCGACGCCAATTTGCGACGGCACTACTATTTGTGTGTGATTTTTGTGTTTTTTTCCAAGTGCCCCCGATACTGTCATAATAGCGATGATATTGTCAGAATTGTGACAACCACATGATTATAAAATAAAAAAGAAAAATAAAGGCTCATTTCTAATTTAGCGCGAAGAGGGCCTAACTGTGGAAGATTGGAATCTTCATATATGCAGGTAGCCACGACTTGATCAGGTAGGCATTCAAGCTTTGTATTCTCATTAATTCAACTTCATTTTGATGGCATTTGTTGATTTAATGGCACAATATGAATGTTAATACTGGCATTGTTGGCATTGCTAATACTGGCATTGTTAATACTGGAAATGTCTTGATGGATCGCGGGCTGCAAGCTAGGGCATCATGCATTGTTTATGAGCTCACTATTTAATAATGGCATTGTTTACATCTTTACATTTGGAATGCTTCATGACCCATGAGCTTTGAGAGCTAGGGCATCATTGCTATTACCTTCAAGGCATTGTGTGAAGTGTTTGATATCTCTTTATTTGTTTTGCTATTGATATTCACCATGTGGTACTCCCCGTTTATGATTATTTCATGAGGAAATGTCTTGATGGCTCACAGGCTACAAGTTAGGGTATCATGCATTGTTTATTAGATCACTGTTTAATACTGGCATTGTTCACATCTTTGCATTTCAAATTCTTGATGACCCGTGAGCTTTGAGAGCTAGGGCATCAATGCTATTACCTTCAAGGCATTGTGTGAAGTGTTTGATCTCTCTTTATTTCTTTTGCTATTGATATTCACAATGTGGTACTCCCCGTTGATCATTTCATGAGGAAATGTCTTGATGGCTCATAGGCTGCAAGCTAGGGCATCATGCATTGTTTATTAGCTCACTATTTAATACTGGCATTGTTTACATCTTTGCATATGGAATGCTTGATGACCGGCGAGCTTTGAGAGCTAGGGTATTGTTGCTATTACCTTCAAGGCATTGTGTGAAGTGTTTGATCTCTCTTTATTTGTTTTTCTATTGATATTCACTATGTGGTACTCCCCATTTATGATCATTTCATGAGGAAATGTCTTGATGGATCGTGGGCTGCAAGCTAGGGCATCATGCATTGTTTATGAGCTCACTGTTTAATACTGGCATTCATTTACATATTTGCATTTGGAATGCTTGATGACCCGCGAGCTTTGAGAGCTAGGGAATTGTTTCTATTACCTTCAAGGAATTTTGTGAAGTGTTTGATATCTCTTTATTTGTTTTTTTGTTGATATTCACTATGTGGTACTCCCCGTTTATGATAATTTAATGAGGAAAAACATGGTATCTTATTTCCTTTCTGTAGCATTCTTCTGAGTGCACATGTCCTATAGCATGGTTTTTCTTTTAGAAGTGTATGGCTTGACTATGCACATGCATAATTGTAGATGATGATCAATATTAGGATGTCATTCATTGCTTAGATCTTCTTGATCTAATCCTCATCTCTCTTTTGTTTGCAGGTTCTAGATCATGTAGGAGCACACTGGATTCATACCCAGGTAAAAAATTCATCACTTCAGGCAATGTTGGGTACCCTTATTATTTGGGTTCATCCTCTTATGTATGCCTGTACTCTAGCATATTCTTCTAAAAGTGATCTATTCTCACAACAGCCCAAATTATTTTATCTTTCAATTCCTTTCCTTGTATAGTTTATACAAGTTATTTGGCATATATATAGTATATACATGTAATCTTTAGATGTAGAAATTTCTTTTCCTTTACATGTATCTTTTCATGAAATGAACACAAATTAAACAAGATCATCTAATAATGCAAACTAGGGTACTGTAGTCTAGGGCATCATGCATTGTTTATTAGCTCACTGTTTAATACTGGCATTGTTTACATCTTTGCATATGGAATGCTTGATGACCTGCGAGCTTTGAGAGCTAGGGTATTGTTGCTATTACCTTCAAGGCATTGTGTGAAGTGTTTGATCTCTCTTTATTTGTTTTTCTGTTGATATTCACTATGTGGTACTCCCCATTTATGATCATTTCATGAGGAAATGTCTTGATGGATCATGGGTTGCAAGCTAGGGCATCATGCATTGTTTATGAGCTCACTGTTTAATACTGGCATTCATTTACATATTTGCATTTGGAATGCTTGATGACCCGCGAGCTTTGAGAGCTAGGGCATTGTTTCTATTACCTTCAAGGAATTTTGTGAAGTGTTTGATATCTCTTTATTTGTTTTGTTGTTGATATTCACTATGTGGTACTCCCCGTTTATGATAATTTAATGAGGAAAAACATGGTATCTTATTTCCTTTCTGCAGCATTCTTCTGAGTGCACATGTCTTGTAGCATGGTTTTTCTTTCAGAAGTGTATGGCTTGACTATGCACATGCATAATTGTAGATGAGGATTAGTATTAGGATGTCATTCATTGCTTAGATCTTCTTGATCTTATCCTCATCTCTCTTTTGTTTGCAGGTTCTAGATCATGTAGTTGCACACTGGATTCATACCCGGGTAAAAAATTCATCACTTCAGGCAATGTTGGGTACCCTTATTATTTGGGTTCATCCTCTTATGTATGCCTGTACTCTAGCATATTCTTCTAAAAGTTATCTATTCTCACAACAGCCCAAATGATTTTATCTTTCAATTCCTTTCCTTGTATATTTTATACAAGTTATTTGGCATATATATAGTATATACATGTAATCTTTAGATGTAGAAATTTCTTTTCCTTTACATGTATCTTTTCATGAAATGAACACAAATTAAACAAGATCATCTAATAATGCAAACTCGGGTACTGTAGTCACTCATCTAGTAATTAGGTTACCAATGTACAATGAGTTAACTATATGTATATATATCAAACCATGAATATGATGCTTAGGAGAGAATAGAGCTAGAGGAATATGTGAAAGATCTAAATGCTTTGAAAAATAAAAACTCCCAAGGCTTTCAAAAACTTAGGAGCCTATAATAAATTAAAATGGAAGAAGATAGGTCCATGTATGATCTTAAGGAATTTTTTATCTAATGCCTACGAAGTTGACTTTCTAGAGGGCATAAATATCTCACTTGTATTCAATGTCACTGATTTGTATAAATAGTATGGAGAGATTAGTATCTCACTTGTATTCAATGTTAGTGATTTGTATAAATATTCAAATTTGGAATCATTGTTGAAATTCTTCCTCATGTAGTGTATATTTCTTCATGTTTAATAGGTTGTAACTCAAATTTATAAATGTTATTTAACTCAAATAATTATTAAAATTCTTTTTGTGAGTTACTATGCTTCTTGGTGCATGTTTGGACATATCCATAGACACGAAAACTCTTGGTTGTGTGTGTATGCATATAGGTATGTGTATTTATGTTTATATATGTATATGTATATTTATATACGTGTGTGTGTATGTATACATATACCTATATATATACATGTACATACATATGTTGGCAAGTTGACACTCAGGGTGTATATTACTAATTTTGTGTTGTCATTATGGCAACAAAGCCATATGAGGTTTTGACAAGTAAGCTCACAACTTTGAAGAACTAAATTTGGCTAAGTATAGAAAATAGAACAGAATAGAGATATACAGTTGATCAGTGCACGTGCATACAATCGAGTCAGAATATGTGCCTTTATACATAAGCTCTATGATATGTTATTATGCTTATTATATACACGCATGGTAAGATATGACAATACAGATAAGTTACAGCAAGTTCAAGTGCCACTAGCAGTTCAGAAAATAGAGCATGAAGCCAACTTCAGATTTTGATTAGCGTATAATATTTTGTTTTGTAATGGTCATGCACCTATTGTAATTGTGTCTTTAATACTCATGTAAACACGCTTAAGCCAATTCATTTGGAAGCATTGTGTCTAGGACAGAGAGAACTTAATCACACAATTTCCTCACCGCACAACACTATCACGGGGACAGAGAGATTAAGTTCTCTAATACCATATTAAAAGGGTGAGAAGATCAAACCATTGTTACAATGTAATAGTAAAATAATAAAAATGAAATGTTGATTTATTTGCATTGTTGTTACATTACTGTAAATTGGTTTATAATGCCACCGATTTTCCTATATAAGTTACCTTACGATTAACAATTCTTGTCAACTTATTGTAACTAACTAAACATTTATTATATTTATATCTAGTCTAACATAAAAACTAACTTTGATTAATGTAGAACACTAACATATATATCTCTCAATCTGTAATGAAGGTTATATCATTTTCATGGTCACAACCCTCCTAAAAGTGTCATCTCTCTATAACTATCTATTTCCCCTTCACTAATAAATTGTTGTTGTTTAACTTATTGAAATCGCTCCCCATTAATGATTAATAACACATGTATTAGTATAGAAGAAAATCAATGCTCTTTTAATACATAAATATTTAACATGTGCCTGAACTTATCATTGTATTTGTTGTCTTGTATATGGATTTCTATATATACACAAGTTTATGCATCGATGCTGACTTTAGATTGCAGTCCTTCAATGTGATAAAATTGTTGTCTTCTCATCTATATTTTACGCATTAATCCTTTAATCTAAATCACATAAAATTGTGAAGTCTTACAAATGAGACAATTTTCTGAGCATTACCATTTTTATTTTCTTTCTAAGGATAGTGTGAGAATGTTTCATGGAAGAGGCATGACAGACTGCTCTTCCTAAGATTTCTTGTCCTCAAGCAATGACAGTTTTAACCAAATATTTTAAATTTGTGGATCCCTAGACTAAATAGAGATTTGTAATCCTTAAATCCTCCTTGTGATATAATTAGCTTTTGTAACCGTGATATCACCTGAAGTTGCAAATTTGAAGTAAAACTTGTGACAACATAATCTAGATTTGGAAATTGGGAAAGTTTATAATTTTATATCATCGTTATTTTCCATCACTCTGTAAATGTAATAATTGACTAGGTTCTCCCAATGTTTGTACAATATCATATATATCTCTTAATGTTAAAGTAAGAACTTATATATTAAGATGGGGATTATAAGTATGACACCAGACACATATCTATGCATTGATCACTTTATATTAGCATTACACCTACAGTCATAAAATGGATACATATCTCATAGTTCCACCTACATATACAATTAGAGAGTGATAAAATCATTAGTGAAAATTTCAAAGCATGCTAGATTCATATGCTTTAAGGTTATGGCCCATTTTGAGACCAGATCAGCCTGCATATTCCCTTTTCTAAACACATGACTTATTTGGAAGTCTGGGAGAGAATGGATAATAATAGATATTTCCTTCAAGATATTTTGGAAGTCTCAGGTGTTCCTGCAGCAAGAAGGAACATGGATTTTTTCTCCAAAGGTGCTTGTTTTGCAACGTATTTTATAAAATTGAACTGATTATGCAATGTATTTCAAATAATTGTTGAATAAGCCATGTCTTTTTGATAAAAAAACAAATAGGGGAAGACACAACATGATTAGGGAAAAGGTGCTTTATGATGGATACAAAATTGGATATGGAAGGTGCAACCATAGGCTACATTATCATCAGTTGGTCAACTATGATTGACAATGCATACAATTTAGAGATGCAAGTACAATACTTGCTGGCAAATGAGTCATGTTATGTCACCCTCCACAACCAACTGATGCAACAATTAAAACTTATTTGGTCAAAAAGTATGGAGGAAATCAACCACCTCTACTCGAAGCTGCTCTCTCACAGGAATTGAGGGTAGCTATACAGGGAACCACTGCTATCTGGAATCAAGAGGAATGGTTAAATAATCATGCAACAACGATTCACTATTTATTTGCGGGACCATTTCTAGCTGATAATTATGAATTTCCAGATGATTTCAATTTCTACTCACATTTGTTTAAAGTTAGCATTTTTTCCACTCAAACTAATCTGATAAATCGATCGTTTGTGAGACATTTTAGTCCGTACAACCCAAATCAATTTTCTGAACTTGAATGGTTGCATGCTTGGAAAAGGAAATGTCAGCCAGTATGGATGTTTGTAAGGTTTCAAGCATCTCAAGGACAACTTTCACCCAACTCGCCTCCTCAACCAATGCTACATGTTCGACAAGCTCTCTATTGGAAAGAAGAGACACCTAAACCGTCACTTGATGATGTATTACATGAAATATATATTCAAGAACAAGAGAACACATCAGTCTCATAAGGTCTCTTGTCTCCCAGGGTGGCATGCACCAACTCCACATCTTCATCTTTATATTGGCAATTTTACATGTCTTATATAGCGTCACAACCATGGGCTTACGAATAGCAAAAGTAAGTACAATGGAGATTTTTTTTCAACTGCCAGTTCAATAATGGTTTTTCCTTGTTTTTTTTCTTGTTACTCAGTGGAAGATATACTAACAGAAAAATTTTACCTTATTTTGTGTAGAATGCTTTCTAGCTAGCTTTCTTTTTATGGATATGGGTAAGAACAATATTATTTGGTCAAGAATAAGTAGTTACCTAAATACTAATAGAGTTGAATAGTTTACAT
>MU225548.1:166236-194687 GCA_018584345.1 Thuja plicata
TTCTACCTTTTCCAACAATTTGACAGGGTTCATTATCTCCCAAATAAACTAGCCCAAAATCCCCTTGGACATAATCAACAAAATAACCTCTATGGGTTGTAGCATGAAATGAAGCCCCTGAATCTAACACCCATGATTCATCAACATTTTCTATAGACAAGAGCAAAGCATCCTCTTTAGATTTTTTACTTACCACATTTACCTCCTTGTTTCCATCATTTTTGTGTCCTTGATCTTTCTTCCGAGACCAACAATATTTCTTCTTTTGTCTTGGTTTTCCATAGTACCAGCAGTCGCTAGGTCCTCTTGACTGAGACCTCTTTCCCTTTGACTTCCCTCATGATTTTCCATGATTTCTAGAGTTGTTTCCTCTATCTCTTGTTCTGCCTCTTCTTTCTACATTCAATACACTACCTGATGTGGATGCCCCTGAGATTTTCCTACAAATTTCCTCACTCAATATAACACCAACAACATCATCAAACTTTAGGGTATTAGAACCAGAAATAGAGTTACTAATAGCCATTACCAAGCCATTCCAGATTTTTAGCAAAGAGCACAAAATCAATAGAGCCCTAACCTCTTCATCAAAGGTAATTTTAACTGAAGTTAACTGACTTGTAACTATATTAAACTCATTTAAATGATCAGTGACTGATCCACCTTCTACTATTTTCATGTTAAATAAATGCTTCATGAGAAATACCTTGTTTGAAGCTGAAGGCTTTTCATACAACTTCGCTAGGGTTTCCATCAGATCTTTAGCTGTCGTTGCTCCAGTAATATTGAATGCCACCGATTGTGCCAGGCATAAATGAATACTCCCCAGTGCCTTCCTATCCAAAATATCTCAATCTTCCTTAGACATTGCTGCCTCTTTCTTGGCTATTCCCTCTAATGGCCGCCATAGATCCTTCTGATAGAGATAGTCCTCCATTTGCATCTTCCATAATTAGAAGTTTTTCCCATTAAACTTATCAACCTTCAGCCTACCCTCATCTTCCATTTCTCCCACTTCACCAAGAGACTCTCCCACTAAATTGTGAGACTTGCTTCAGAGAATAGATGAAAGAATGAATGAAAAAACCTCGCTCTGATACCACTTGTTAGACTAATAAGCAGAAAAATGCAAATATTAATGCACAAAAGAGAATACAAAAACACAGAGATTTAATGTGGTTCACCCAATCCCTGGGCTACGTCCACCAACAGCGAGTCCAATATCTTTATTATTATCTAGTAATTACAATCTGAAACCTACAAATCAATACCATCACAGGAAGCTACGAAAATCCCTCATACAATGAAATCTCAAAACCCTAAGCCCTTTTCACAAGCATATTTGACCTAACCTAATTAGGGAAAAAAATACTCTGACTAATAGAAAATCAATGGTCAACCCTTTACAATATTATTAAGTGACCCCTTGACCCTAGGACCCTACAAGGCACTCTTCCCCTTGATCCTTAGCTTGGGGCCCATATAGATATGTCTGGGGGGAAACCACGTTGAAAGAAACTAAGTCTGATTAGGCTCCACATACATAACACATATGAACTAGACTATTGCAATATGTATATACCTCATCACACTTATTTATAATGTTCTTTATTTTGAATGAAAGAATGTCTTCTATATTTCTAAATGCACAGTGCTCATGCATATCTTTGGGCTCCTCTACCTGTCTTCTCTTTGGCTGAATAACCACCTGTGGAGTGACCTTGGGAATTATTAGGGATGTAGATCCCCTCAGTTTCTTCAATTAGAGAATGTCACTCTCCATTAGGGAAATCTTCAAGAACATCTCATTTATGAATTTGTTCTGCTCCATCTCCCTCTGTAAGGATTCCTCCAACCTATCCTACAGATGCTTGACTTGAGCTCTACTGAACATGGCTTTGTGAACCAATTTAGAAGTAGAGGGAAAAGGGTTTGTATTGTCCACTGTCTAGACAATAGCTAGTCCATTTGACCCTTTGCTCATATCAATAAGCTTGGGTTTGTTGTCCCCTTTGAAACTGACCCAAGCTACCAAAGTCTCAGTTTTAGGATAAAATATAGATCCTTCAATCTTTTCCAAAGAATCAAATTCTGCAACAAATGTAGGGTCATCCTGCTTCCTGGCCTGATCCAACAAGAACAATTCTCTTAGTGACAGACTTGGCACAATCAACATTTGACTTTTTTCACAATGTCCCTGGCCTCTTCTACTGTGCATGTGATCTCACCTAAATGAAGATCTTAAATCATTTGTTGAATGGTGGCCTCATGTTGAGACTCATCAACGCCTTCCAGCCTAGCCTTTTGCCTTTCTTCAAAATCCCTCACTTTGTACTGTATCCAGAAATCTTTAAATTCTTGAGTTTTAGTAAACTCATTTCCTTGTAGAAACCTAAGAGAAATATCTTCTCTCTCATCACTCATGTATATAATAGTTTCTTTCTCTACCATTTCTGTTTGGTAGCCATGCACATCTTCTTGATAAATGGGAGGTGGGGAAGAAGGGCTTGCCTTACTGTCTCCTCTTAAAGTTCTAAGAATAGTTACCACTTAAATTGGGCTATCTTCCTCATCAGAGTCATTATATCCCACAAGGGGAGAAATATAAACTTCCTATTGTATATTTGGTGGTGAATTAGGAGGTGACTCATCTAATATAAACTTTCTTCTTTTTCTAGGAGGAGGCTGTGCCTTTTCCACCTCCTTAGTAGCTTCCTGCTGCACCTCTTTTGAAGCCTCCTTTGGAAATTCCTCAAGAGCTTTTTGATTTTATTTTTACTACTGGCTACCTCTATATAATTCCTCAAAATTCAGAATACACTTTTCAATTCTCAAAAATTCTAGTTCTTCATCATCATAAAATCTAGACTGCCCTGCAACAATCCTCTATGTTTCCATTTTCAAAATGATTCCCCATTTCTTCAACTTTTGCATGATAGTTACTACATCATCAAAATTTCTGATCACATACTGATTAATCTTTAATTAATGTTTGAATTTGGCCACAATGGAGTGGATGTGTCCTTCGGGGTCATAATATCTGCTCTCGGAACTATCTAGTTTGAAATGAGTATTAATATATTGTTGAACTTATGATAGCATGTTAGATCCAATGGTAAGTCCTGAAAATTTGACACTATGTGGCATGTAAGTACCCTTTTTCCTTGGATATATAATTTCCTTCTCCAACCATAACATTTGTGACATAAATTCAAAGAATCCTACTCTTTTAGAAACATGAGTAGGTAAAAGATGGGGTTGTTGTCTGCACCCATAAATTCTAATCACAGTATACTTAGCGAAACATATCCAATCACCAAAATTGTGGGGATATCCTCTATTAGGCATGAACTCCTTAGGTTTGAGCATGCATTTGATGTTTTGTTGCACCCTTTCCTTTTGGTATCTCATCATTCTGAAAACCCACAGTACAAAAACATCCTGAAAAATGTTAAAACTGCAATCTCTGTTGTGCTTGTCCCAAGACCTGCACCATAGCTGTATTGGCAACCTATTTCCCTGATCATCTTGTGTGTTTAATTTTAAATATTATCTAAACTCAGCAACATTTTGGAAGAGAATCAAATGCAATAAAGAATAACTTTTGAAAGACTTTGTAGTCTTCCAGTTTACCAACTGCTGATGCAAGGTCTTCTCAATTTTAGCTGCAAAATCAAACTCCATGTAGCAGTTGGGGTTCTGAATTCTCATAGACATAAACATAAAATCCAATAGGATTTTAGGTATGGCATCCTCCCCATAGAGCTGTGCCCAAGAAAAATATGTATTTTGGAAGAAACTCATGAAGTTTCTAGTTGGGTCTGGCCCCTTGCTGTCCACTGGCGTTATCCTATTATTTTCTCCTCTTTTGGTAAATTAGGAGATTCCCTAAAACCAGCTGACTTCACATGTCGCTCAAAATCAATAGAAAAATAGTCCCTATCAATTTTGGTTAGGGCTTGCTTTCTCAAGCCAAATCATTCCTCTATATATCCCCTCATAATGCTCAAGAGTGGGAATCCATCCATTTTTCGGATCATTCTGATCTGAGGCTTGTAATTCTCAACTAGGAAATTCAACAACTCAATGTCTACAAAGACATTGGGAACTATCACCTTGGCCAGGTCTAGTCTCCATGGGTTTGACCTTGGCTCCTTCTCATTTCTATTTGAATAGAAGAACCAGAATAATGACCTGCCATGTGTTGGGAGTGTGGGGTCTTTCCATGCACTCCATTCATCCATGAACACATTTTAAGCCCCTGATTCTGCTGACCCTAGAAATACAATAAGGAGGGTCGACTGTGGTGCTCTTTCTTTCACAATCTTATCCTTCTTTAAGGCCTCTTTCTTAATGCTATTTTCCTTCCTCTTAGACATATTTATCTTTATAAAACTGGCAATGCAGTAAGCTACAAAGTTTTGAGTAAAGATTTTAAACTTACTAGTGTGTTAATGGCAGGTTCACAATTCTCCTTGTCGCTCTTGCTCATCTAGCTTCTTCGGCTTGAGAGTGCAAATGTATTTGAAAATCCTTCACAATCTTTTATAGCTTGCCTCATTAAATGCATATTATTTCTGACATTTATCATCGTGACATCTCCAACAAGCTGCCTTCAATATATGTCATATCATCATTAAAGATTTTGATCATGCACTAAATATTTTCACTTTTTGCCATTTCGCCAGCATCAAAATGTGTTCTTGCGAAATAGAATTTTTTTTCTCTATCGCAACCTCCTTTAACATGTCATGTGAAATAGAAAAAATTTTCTATCTCGCAACCTTGATTTACTTCCCCTGCGAAATGGCAGAATTTTGTTGTTTCGCTACCTTCATATTATGTCTCTGCAAAATGGAAAAATTTCATTATTTTGAACCCTTTGATTTCTACCTTAGCGATATAGAGAAATTTTGTTGTTTCGTACCCTTTGATTTCTTCCTTAGCGATATAGCAAAATTTCATTGTTTCGCACCCTTTGATTTCTGCCTTAGCGATATAGATAAATTTTGTTGTTTTGCAACCTCATGAAATGTTTGCTGCAAAATTGTGAAAAAGGCCTAATTTGCTTAGAAATTTTGTTGTTTCTCACCCTTTCATGTCTAATTTCAATTGCCACTTTCGACCAATATTGGCATAGAACATTTGACCTTATCCATCATGTGTCCAAAGTTCGACTAGAAAAATAGTGACGAAGCAATGTATGGATCATTCGACCAATATTGGTAGAAAATTAGACCAATGCATGGTCGAAAAAGGGTGCCAATTTTACTAGTGTGTCTATTCAGGCATGTATATATATACTTAAACATGCAATTTTTTATTAAGAAAAAAGGAGAGCAGAAAATATGCAGAAAAGATATCCAGAAGAACATTACACCAAATCAGTATGAGATAAAGCTCTTTGAGGGATTAGAGCATCAACGCATAAACAAAAATGATTAGACAATAGTGTTAGAACAACAATTCATTTTTTGATATAGTGTATATCTATTATATGAAGGTTGTAGCCTTCATCCTATTTTGCAGTGAGCTCTGGTAGTGAGTCATTCACCTTTAACAAGGTTTTTGTAAAGACTCCTAACAGGGTCATTGTACTTGCATTGTAAAGACTTCTCCTAATAGGGCAAAGGAACCTTAACAAGTTTATAAGACTAGTAAAATCATTTGTGGGTACTAATTCCAACCGTGGTTTTCCTCTGATCAAGGTTTCCCGTAAACATATCTTGTGTTATGTGTTATGGTGTTATGTTTCATTTTTTATCTATTTGATTTAAGTTTCAAGTTGCTAAAATAAAGATAATTGACAAACATTGATTCACCCCCCCCCCCCCTCTCAGTGNATTCCCCCCCCCCCCCCCTCTCAGTGTTTCTAACAATTGGTATCAGAGCTCTAGTCCTCTGAAAGAAAGTTTAACTACTTGAGGAGATCATGGATTCAACAGAAGTGAAACATCTGAAAAATAATCTTGAAGCATCCCTTGATGATCTTGACATATCTAAAAAATAAAATGAAGAACTTAAACTAAAAGTTGATGGCTCCCAAATGCTTATCAAAAAATTAAGAAAAGATATGAAAGATTGCTCTACAAATGATTTCAAAAAAATGGTCAAAAAGATGAATGAAGAAAACATGTCTCTGAAGGACAAGATTGAAGATCTAAATGAACAGCTAATAGATAGCCTAACAACTATTGAAGAAAATACCAAAGAAAGTAAACAATTAGATGAAGAACTTATGCAAGCAAATATGAAGATCTTGGAGTTGGAAAACATCAAGAAAAATATAGAATCTGAATTGATAGAAGCAAAGAATCATATTGAAAAATTACACACAAGTTCTGATCTAATTCAATCAGAAATTTATGCACAAAAGTTAAGAGGAGATACTATGAGTGTTGGATACATTGTAGCAAAAAGTGAAACCAATACAATACAAGAAAAATCTATAGAAGTAAAGGCTACTGAGAATCTAACAGAAGCTAGAGTAGAATCATCTAAAGATGAACACAAGATAGTTAACAGAACTTGTTATGAATGTAATAAGCATGGAAATTTGGCAAGAGATTGTAAAGAGGTAAGACCATTCAATGGTTATTGTTACTCTTGTAATAAATTTGGTCATAGGGCTATACATTGTAGAACTAGTCAGAGAAATCAATCACAGTAGAACCATAGGAATCTGACTCAATACAATCAGATAATTCAACCTCAGAGAAACTATTAGAACATTACATGTCAGATATGTAACTATAATGGACACACAGCCAAGCAATGTAGTATGGTAAACAACATCAATAGACCTCCAATCATCTGTCACTCATGTAACAAAGTTGGACATATCTCAAGGTTTTGTAGATCTAGAACACAGAGACAAGAAAAGCCTAAATGATCATTATTTGAAGAATCTGGAGAAGTCAAGTTTGTAAAAGCTACAGAAGATTCAGGTAAAATATGGGTTGAAGTAAAGAAATATGATGATGTTAACAAGGTAGTAGATGCATCCATAGTGGATGCAACTTCTAATTATGGTTAGATGACTCTCGTGGTCATAGGGAGGGCTATTCAAGCTCTAAACCACTGCATGGCTAGTATACTCACCTCTTAGTATGTGCCTATGGATTCATGTATTTGGTCACAAGTTGAGATGGTATGCATGGATGCACAGCTTGAACTTTGACAAAAGAAAAGATTGAAATTCTCAATGTAAACCACGTTACGGAAACAAACATTAAATGCAGTAACTTTTATATAAGTTAGTAAAAGATCTTATATCTTCACTTTGTATTCAAGATTGAGCATTCAGAGAGCACATGAGGAGTTAGCATCAAAGTGTTGAAGGATAACCATTGGTTGGTTAGAAAAACAAGTTGAAGTTGAAACAGAACCCTAGCACGAATGCATCATTTTAGAACTGCAACAAAACCCTACTTAAGCAATAAACAATTAAGTATAGCAAACCTTGTAGTCTTTGAAATCACCGAAAGGAAAAGAATCATGTTTAAAAAGCATCCATTCAAGTCAGTCCTAGATGATGTAGAAGGGGAATTCTCCAAGACTCCATTAGGAGTCATGCATGTAGAGGACATATGCACTTACATCTACTGTAAGAAGGAGTCTGTGGGTGACAACAAGATAACCATGCTCATGGCATCAATGATGAAACCAAATTACTCATTCAAGGATGAATACTCACATCTCACTGATAACGCTATTTTTGAGTATACAAATGCGCATGAGTTCTATGAACCAGAATGGATTAAATTATACTTGGTAGGATTCGTGATGATCTATTTTGGATTGGTGAAGTTCCTTTCTACATTACTACTGACCTCATTCATGAGATGACTTGAATACCTAAGGTTGGACCTGTTCTTCCTACTAGAAAGGATGTAAAGAAATAGGTTGAGCGGGCATGCTTATCTAGAAGCAATAGGCGTGGGATAACTATTGATCCCATTGTGGAAGAAGACATTAAACTTATCACCATGATACTTGGTTACAAGTTTCAGCATGCAAGCAGACTTAATAGTGTATCTATAGCTACAATTCTAGCAGCAATAAGGATGGCAAGAGATAACACAATATAATCTTTGTGAGATATTGCAAACACAACTAATTGAGAATATTAGAGCTATCAAGCATGACAGGAGAAAAATATTCAGATTTGGCTCATTGATTATCTACCTATACTTCCACATTGTTGGTAAGGTCTCTAATCTATACCTAGAAAGGAGTAAACCTACTATGTCTCAAATTTCATTAAAGGCTACATCAAAAAGTAGTGTAAAGGAATCTATGGATATGGAGACCAAGACATTTAGGATCAAGATGTAGAAGAGGTTTAGAATACTAGAGAAGATAGTTAAAAAATACAAGGACACCATATGCTTCATGGTAGAAACTGACTATACTTGCATGGAAGTAGTTGAGCCAAGAAACAAATGGATTCATACACTTGGTTATGAAGTAGAAGAACATGTTTTGGAAGGATATGCACAAGTTCTTTTGTCTGCGCCTAAAGATCCTAAAGAGCCAAGATGGGGCACATACAAAGAGAAGACAAATCAAGTTGATTTTGTCTTATACAATGTAGATAATAAGAGGAAGGCATCAAGGATTACATCCAACATCCTAAAAGTTCATGGTGTCACACAAGAAGACCTAGATAAAGCTAGGGAAGCTAAGATTGGAAGAGAACTTAACCAAAGACTTGTAGAGGTCAAAATAGAGAAATCAGATGATATCCATAAGAAGAAAAAGAAGAAGTCTGATGAAGATACATCTGCTCCCTCAACTACTATTGACCTGGAATCCTCTCCACCTTTGGTACCAAGCAAATTGACTAGAAGAAGGAAGTAAGTTCCCGCAGGTCACCCATCTTCAAGGACAACACGAAGCAAAGTAAAGAATACTCAAGCCCCTCCTGAGGTAGGGTTTAGACCTAGTCTTGAAGTCTTAAGGAATATAATCATTAATGAAGGAAGAATAGATTCAATTACAAATGTCTATGACAAGTACCAAGAGATAGATAAATCAGAAATACATTCTATGATTATCTCTCATATGATCAAGTTTAAAAGGTCAATTTTGGAACTCAAGACAGTCATTGCAGACAAAGTATGGAACATACTAGACTTATTGGAAAGACAGGAATTAGAGGAAGATATGAGGATTAGAGAAGAAACATTAGATATTCTTCTTCCTATTTTCTCACATGATGAGAAGGCAATACAGTTAGATTTGGTAAAACCTCATCTAAGAACCAAAACACGAACTCTTCACATTATGAATAAAGAATATGAGTTGGTTGGAAAAGAGACTAAAAGAGCATTCGGGAAAGTGTTTTTGGATAGACACATGTATCCATCAACAATGCCTACAGCTAAAGTGACTCTAGTTCCTTCTAAACAAGAAAAAGAACCAAAGACTCTTAATGTGCCTATGACAGGTCCATAAGATTCTACGCCCAAAGTTCCATCACCCTCTGACACAGTCAAAGATTCAGATGAAACCATTGTGATCAATGATGTTAAGATAACAATGACAGCTTCAGGAAATAACTTGAAATTTTTTGAAAAAGCCTTTGTTAGCACTGAAGAAGAAGAGAAGGTATGCATTGATAATACTCCCTTGCAACAAGATGAAGTTATGTCTAAAGATTCAATAGACTTGAATAATGAAGAAGATAATCAATCCAATGAAACACCCTCTATGGAAATACCAGTGAAAATTGAATGTATGGAATTTTAGTCATAATTCTATATTCACTCCATCTATCAAAACATCAGTATCATTGTTGTCAAGTTTCACCCCTTACTTAGCAAACCTAGATGCATGGGGAGAAGAAGACCTGATCAAAATCAGTGTATTAGCCATGGAGAAAGCCAAAGAGAAACAATTTATGAGAAATCCTCTCTTTCTTGAGTCAATAAAAGTTTTGAATAACCTAGTGCCAATAGAAAAGAGATTGGAAAATATTCAGTTAGTGGATGATGTTGACAGCATCTTGACTTGCTTCAAAGCAAACTTCACAAGTTCAGTAGATTCAACTACTAAAACTGTAGAGGATGAGTACAAAAAGGGAATATTAGATGAACTGATCAAGAAATTCTCATTATATCTCAACTCATTGAAGATTGGTCAAACAATTCTGAAAGAGTTAGCAACAAAAGGTAGGAAGGTGATAGCTAATTGTATGGATAGACGCAAATTCACTTTTGAGCACATCAAGAAGATTGAAGAAGCAGACATCTCAGTTGAAAACATCAAAAAATTAGTTGAAACATCCTCCCAAGACATCAACATCTGCAACAACATCTATCAAGGGCAAATAGACAAGATTGAAAAAGCCAAGATAGAGATCAACAAGATAAGGACCAGGAAAACCCAAGTAAGAAATGCACTTGCGCCCTCCTTAGCTATTTTAAATGAGAACATCAAATAGATAGATGCAACCATTGTCACATATGATCAAGGCCATTGCATGGATTTGACAAAGATGGAGAATCTCACATATGTATTATGCGCCCATCTTCAGACTATTGATGCACTTAAGGCATTCTAGTAGAAAGAAATCAAGAATCTTCAGATTGCATACCCAGATGTATACAAGGAGTAAGTACTTAGGGAATTTACTTTTTGGCACCTTTGTCATTAATTTCAAAGGGTGATTACTATATATAAAGGAGTATGTAAAATATAGCCGAAAGTATGATGTAATGTACAGTAAACTTACAGTTTTTAGTCAAAGTATATGTAACTTGGCCACATTCCTTTGTTGTCATTAATGACAAAGGGGGAGATTGTTGGCAAGTTGACACTCAGGGTGTATATGACTATTTTTTTTTTGTCAATAAAGAAACAAAGTCATATGAAGTTTTGACATGTAAGTTCAAAACTTTGAAGAACTAAATTTGGCTAAGTATAGAAAATAGAACAGAACATAGATATACACTTGATCAGTGCAGCAATGCACGTGCGTACAATTGAGTCAGACTATGCGCCTTTATACATAAGCTCTATGATATGTTATTATTCTTATTCTCTACACACATGGTAGGATATGACAGTACAGATAAGTTACAGTAAGTTCAAGTGCCACTAGCAGTTCAGAAAATAGAGCATGAAGCCGACTTCAGATTTTGATTAGCGTATAATATTTTGTTTTGTAATGGCCATCCACCTATTGTAATATGTTTTTAATTGTGTCTTTAACACTCATGTAAACACACTTAAGCCAATTCATTTGGAAGCATTGTGTATGTTTATTTTGGGTCGACTAAGGTCTTGTTTTTTATCGCATCTATTCAGGCATGTATATATACTTAAACATGCAATTTTGTATTAAGAAAAAAGGAGAGGAGAAAATATGCAGAAAAGATATCCAAAAGAATAGTACACCAAATCAGTATGAGATAAATCTCTTTGAGGGATTAGAGTATCAGCACATAAATGGAACTGATCAAACAACAGTGTCAGAAAAATAGTTCATCTTTTGATATAGTGTATATCTATTATCTGAAGGTTGTAGCCTTCATCCTATTGGGTAGTGAGCTATGACAATGAGCCATTCACCTTTAACAAGGTTTTTGTAAAGAATCCTAATAGGATCATTGTACTTTCAATGTAAAGACTACTCCTAACAGGGCAAATGAACCTTAACAAGTTCATAAGACTAGTACAATCATTTGTGGGTACAAATTCCCACCGGGGTTTTCCTCTGATCAAGGTTTCCCCGTAAACATACCTTGTGTTATGTGTTATGGTGCTATGTTTCATTTGTTATCTATTTTATTTAAGTTTCAAGTTTGTGAAATAAAGATAATTGGCAAACACTGATTCACCCCCCTCTTAGTGTTTCTAACAACATATATACGCATGTGTGTATGTATATGTGTATATATATGTGTGTGTAAGTGTGTGTGTGTGTGTGTGTGTGTGTGTGAATATTTATGTATGTATATGTGTGTGTCTATATATACACACCCACACATACATACATACAGACATGCATGCATACATACATACATTTAGATCTTTCACATACACACATTCATACATACATACATACATACATAAATACAAAAATACATACATAAATACATACACACATACATACAAACATACATAAATACATACATAAATACATACACACATACATACAGACATACATAAATACATACATACACACATACATACATACATACATACATACATACATAAATATTTCATTTGGTTTGCACATATGGAATTTCATCATATAGAATCATCATTATTAGTCATTATATGTCTACACCCCGCTTTCAAATCACATGGATCAACAAGGAAATAGACTCAAACTCTTCAAAGAAACCCGATTGCAACCACCTAACTACCCAAAATTGTTCCATAACAGTCATAAAACTAACTGTCAAAACCAAATAGGATTAATGGTGTTGTCAAGTTGACAACCAATGTTGTCAACTCGACAACATGGTGTCTCATACCCCCATTTAGGATATTTAGAAGTTTTTTCCATAAGTCCCTGGATCACTCAAGTGACCCCAAGGTTAAAAAACTATCCCTTATGCCATTCAATGGCTTACATAACATTATTTTCAACTAAAATGAGAACCCCTCATGTTTAGAATGAAACACCCAAATTTCTAAAAGAGCTCAGGGCTGAATTCAATTAAAGATACATATCCATATCTGAAAGGCCAATATAGTGAATAGACAACATATACCCATAACAAAACATGTACAACACACCCCCATTAAACCATTTATCACAAACCACAAGCCTTGTCAATACTCAATGTATATATACTATCATAGATGCATGAATACCCACCTCCTTGGTAGATACACAACCAAAGAAACATCATGCCAGTAGCTCCAATACTAAGAGCGTTACTACCATGACTCCACTAATCCAGCATGAACCTATCTTTCTGAAAAAGGAAAGCTACAATATCACAACATTGTAGCAATACTAATAGGTAGAGAAAGGTTCATCAAATGCTAAAAGGACTGTCTGCAACACAAAGTACCTGTGAAGGAGAATCCTTATCCTCCACTGTCCTTTTTCTTAGCATGCATGTGATACTGTAAAAGTAAACAAACAAAAAAGAAGGACTCTGCAGTTGTAACAGATGTGGTAAATTCACTACAACATATATTGATAACCCTTATTATTTATGTTCATCCTCTTATGTATGCCTGTACTCTTGCATATTCTTTTGAAAGTTATGTATGTGTATATGTATATATATGTATATATATGTGTATATATGTATGTATATATATGTGTGTGTGTGTGTGTGTGTGTCTATTTTATGAAAGCTATGCATGTATATATATGTATATATGTATGTATATGTATATATATACGTGTGTGTATGTGTGTCTATTCTTCTGAAAGCTATGCATGTATATATATGTATATATGCATGTATGTATATATATATATGTATGTATGTATGTATGTATATATATTTATGTATATATATATACACATATATATGTACATGTATATAACAAACAGAGCACCGACCAATCATATGGCAGCCATGACTTGAGGTAGGCATTCGAGCTTTGTCTTGTCATTAACTCAATTTCATTTTGATGGCATTTGTTGATTTGATGGCACAATATGAATGTTAATACTGGCATTGTTTATATATTTACATTTGGAATGCTTGATGACCCGCGAGCTTTGAGAGCTAGAGCATCATTGCTATTACCTTCAAGGCATTATGTGAAGTGTTTGATCTCTATTTATTTGTTTTGTTGTTGATATTCACTATGTGGTACTCCCTGTTTATGATCATTTCATGAGGTAATGTCTTGATGGCTCGTGGGCTGCAAGCTAGGGCATCATGCATTGTTTATGAGCTCATTGTTTGAGCACCACATGACCCCATTATGAACTCTGTTTGTTATATACATATACATATATACATACATATATATACATATACATATATATATACATACATATATACATATGCATATATATACATACATATATACATATACATATATATATATATATACATACATATATACATATATATGTATGATGTTATTGTTGTCATTGCATGCTTGCTGTTGTTGTGCACCATATATTGTTTTATATATACACTATTTATTTCATTGAGACCGTGACTAGCTTGGCATTTGTAATGTATTTGATGTTATTGGATCAATTTTGCCATGCTGTTGATGTTGTAGATGCATTGAATCACCACTGTCATTCTATTTTGATAGCATGCAGTGTTTGATCTCTCTTTATTTGTTTTGTTGTTGATGGTCACTATGTGGTACTCCCTGTTTATGATTATTTCATGAGGAAATGTCTTGATGGATCACGCACTGCAAGATAGGGCATCATGCATTGTTTATGAGCTCACTGTTTAATACTGGCATTGTTTACATCTTTACATTTGGAATGCTTGATGACCCACGAGCTTTGAGAGCTAGGGCATCGTTGCTATTACCTTCAAGGCATTGTGTGAAGTGTTTGATCTCTCTTTATTTGTTTTGCTATTGATATTCACTATGTGGTACTCCCCATTTATGATCATTTCATGACAAAAAACATGGAATCTTCTTTCCTTTATGCAGCGTTCTTTCGAGTGCACATGTCCTGTAGCATGGTTTTTCTTTCAGAAGCATATGGCTTCACTATGTGCATGCATAATTATAGATGAGGATCAGTAATAGGATGCCATTCATTTCTTATATCTTTCTTATCTAACCCCCGTCTCTCTTTTCTTTGCAAGTTCTGGATCATCACAGGAGCACGCTTGATTCATACCCAGGTCAAAAATTCATCAATTCAGGCAATGTTTGGTACCCTTATTATTTATGTTCATCCTCTTATGTATGCATGTACTACTTGAATTTTCTATAATAGACAAGAATCATGCAATGTTATTGTTGTCATTGTATGCTTTCTGTTGTTCTGCACCATATATTGTTTTATACACTATTTATTTCATTGAGACCGTGAGCTTGGCATTTGTAATGTATTTTCTGTTATTGGATCAATCTAATTTTCCCTTGAGCTCGGGCATCATGCAATGTTATTGCTATCATTGTATGCTTGTTGTTTTTGTGCACCATATATTGTTTTATACACTGTTTATTTCATTGAGACCGTGATCTTGGCATTTGTAATGTATTTGATATTATTGGATCAATGTATTTTTCCCTTGAGCTCGGGCATCATACAATGTTATGCTGTCATTGTATGCTTGTTGTTGTTGTGTGCACCATATATTGTTTTATACACTGTTAATTTCCTTGAGACTGTGAGCTTGGCATTTATAATGTATTTGCTATTATTGGATCAATGTATTTTTCCCTTGAGCTCGAGCATCATGCAATGTTATTGTTGTCATTGTATGCTTTCTTCTTTTGTGTGCACCATATATTGTTTTATACACTGTTTATTTCATTGAGACCGTGAGCTTGGCATTTGTAATGTATTTTTTGTTATTGGATCAATGTATTTTGCCTAGTTATTCATTATGTTGGCATACTTATTCACTATTTTAATTATTGTTACTTTGTTTTAGATCTTCTCAATGGATAGAACATTTTCTATCGAATGTTGTCATTTGGAGCCCTTGGAAGAGTAGTGCTCCATATTATTTAATGTGCGTGATGATGACATCAAACATGCTATTCTCTACCTCTTGAAACATAATATTGTTGGCTCGCATTTACATGATAGGGTGATCTATAAAATACTATTTTCTACTCTTTTTGAAGTTATCGGTCGGTTAGAAAGGGTCTTGAAGGTGGTTAAGCATATGGTTATTTCCAACAATTTGCAAAATGTTGCGCAGGGGATTCGGACCATCAATCTAAACATTATCTCTGGCAGGCTTGGCTCAATTTTTGATAATAGAGCTGGTTTTGGAAATAAAATGGTGGAGGCATGGGAGGTGTTCAAGAAATCTTGTGATAATGATGAATACACTACTATGAGTATCTTCCATGGTCACAATGAAGATTTTTTCACTTGTGACAATAAGAATGTTATGATGGACTACTTCTTTGGAGTTGGAATTTTTGTCAAAAAAATAGGTCATCTTTAGATCAAACGTAGACATGAAACTTAATTGTTTAACATAATGTTTGGAATACTCTTCTTTGTAAATGTTTTTGTTGATACATACTTAGGGTCTAGATATCCATATGTTCATCATTATTACAAAAACTTATCTAGCTAATGATATTGCTATCTGGATTCAAAAACTTATGTAAATCTGATTATCAAAACTTATGTAAATATGATTATCATTACAAAAACTTATGTAAATCTTATTATCAAAACTTTTCATTATCTTGTGATATTGCTATCTGGATTCAAGTGTATAGTTTTTTGAGTAAAACTCATTGACTCATGTTTCATCCATGAATTTGACATGCACAAATTGCTTATCATGTATAAAACAATATATGGTGCACAATAGCAGCAAGCATGCAATGACATCAATAACATCATACATATATATGTATGTATATATGTATATGTATATGTATATGTATATGTATATGTATATGTGTATGTATATGTATATGTATATCTATATGTATATGTATATGTATATATATATGTATATGTATGTATATGTATATTTATATGTATATGTATGTACTATGTGGTTGTACTCCCCATTGGTACTATGTGGTACTCCCCATAGATATATATATTTTTCTATTGATATTCACTATGTGGTACTCCCTGTTGATGATCATTTCATGAGGAAATATCTTGATGGCTCGCAGGCTGCAAGATAGGGCATCATGCATTGTGTATGAGCTCACTATTTAATAATGGAAACATCTTTGCATTTGGAATTCTTGATGCCATTATTTTGTTCTTTTGTTCTTCATGGACCATTCTTTTTAATACTCAACTACATCTCCCATTAAAATTTCATCAAAAATTTTCATTATCTTCTCATATTGCTATCTGGATTCAAGTGTATAGTTTTTTGAGTCAAACTCATTGACCCATGTTTCATCCATGAATTTTACATGCAAAAATTGCTTATCATGTCACAAAAATCATTTATGTGTCGACAATGACTTGCAAGAGTGTAGGTGACACATGGTTCAACTCCAATTCATATAATTGGGAGTACCCAGGAAAGTGAGTAGACTCTAAATATCAATATTTCGGCCACTAATATAATAAGGAAGGAGCATGATGGGGAATTGAGATAGAAAAGAAGAAATTAGTTTTGCATGTAGTGAACATGGAAAAGGGTATAGTAGAGCCTACTCATCTTTCCCGGGTAGTCCCAATTGTTTCAAGCGGAGAAGAAGTAATGAGAGGAATTGTCGAAACATCAACAATTCGTGAGATTAGTTTGTTAATTGCAACTGACACAAGGCAATTTGTGAATGTCAAACTATACACTTGAATCTTGATAGCAATATCACAATTCGACATGCCCCCAACTATAGATGCCTTTACATGTATTTCAATGTGTGGTAAGGACTAAAAGTCCCAATCACAACTATGCATATGGTTTCCATCAAGTGCAGTTAGGATGTTGTATTTACATGTACTGTGATTGACAATAGTCATTTTGTAATTTGATTTGAGATGTTGTCTACATGATTAGTATGTTGCTTTTTATTGCAATTACAATTAGTATGAATGAACAAAATAACCAACTAAACAAAATGATATGTTGGAATGACAGAGTAATATTTATCGATATAGCATCGATGGCTTCGGTCAATGTACCTATGTGTCAATGTGGTGTTGGCCCTTGTGTGTTGAAGACATCATGCACAACAAGTAGTCATTGGTGTCCATTTTGGGGTTGCCCAAATAGGAAAAAGGTCTGGATATGGAATTATATTTTAATGTTTAAAAGTAATGTGAAAAGTTATAATCATTTTAGGAAGAACTAATGTAGATTTGGTATTGCAGGGAAATAGTGGATGTCAATACTTTCGGTGGGTTGATGAAACCACATTTAGATCTACCCCATCTACGTCTATACCTAATTTAGGAAATGAGTGCAACTTGTGAAAGGCTCGAGAGGCAGCTAGTGTCATCGAGATTTCTTCAATGATGAAAGCAAAAATCATGTTTCTGTGACGCCTTCTTTGTGTAGTTTGTGCACTACTTTGTTGGGACCATATGCATAAATGTGATTAACAGAGGACTATTGTAGATGCTAAAACTTTTTTAGAATTTCATGTAGATACATTGGACATATTTTGATAAACTCATGAACTTATTGTTGTTTATGACTTTGTTATGATTTTCTATGTCTTGGATGGGTTTTGTAAATTTTATCCTTGTTCCTTTTAGAAGTGTATGGCTTGACTATGCACATGCATAATTGTAGATGAGGATAAGTAATAGGGTGCCAGGCATTGCTTAGATCCTTTGGTTCTAACCCCATCTTTTCCTTCCTTGCAGGTTTTGGATAATATAGGAGCATATTGGATTCAACCCTGGGGACATTGGCAAGGATCACCCAACTTCATAAAAAAAGAACAGAAATATCCCAACTTAAAAGTAAAAGACATACAGACATGTCTAGTGATCATATTGTGTTGAACGTGGAGTCTGATGCCACTTCAACGAAATCATGCAGTGATGCAAAATTTAATATCTATAGTCATTGCAGTAACATCAGGCGCCACCTTCAACACATATGATCACTAAACAGGTATGTATGATGTCTTCTATAAACACATCACATTCCATATGGTGTTAGAAGGCCTAGATGGGCAAAAATTGAAGCAAAAGGCTCAGGAGGCTGCTAAGTCTTTTGTACACCTTGGTGGTACCCTAAATTTTGAGAATTTAGAATTCCCAATCCATTATCAAGAAGCAAGCTTCTCCATACTAAAACATTCAAAGGAAGGAAGCTTTATGACACAAATAAATAGAACTAACTAATCAAAGCCTTCAGAAAATGCTGGAATTTTAACTTGCTACAAAGATGATACTAACATAGGCTTAAGATGGTCGAGTTTTAAAAATATAAAAAAGACCCAGTTCAGGAAATCAAAATTCCTATCTCCAGCAGAAATATTAGCTTTTCACAAGGTGTTTTGGATTTTTGACCAAAGCCAAAACCGAAAGTTAGGTAGTTATTTTTTAGTTAATTTATTGTTTTTTCAAAACAATTTGTAATAAGGGTTGTGTATTTTCACCCTAAAGAGGTGTGAAAGTCACTCAAACACACACACACACACACACACACACACACACACACACACACACATATATATATACATAATGAAAAATGTAAAGAGAATAAAATACAATATAATACAATTTCACATATTTGGATAGTTTTGGATCAACAACTATAACATGGACCTGGATGTACTATTTTTAAAAAATCAATAAAGATAAGTTTTTTTCTTCATATATGCAATTGTTTCATTAATCATTTTACAATTAGTCCCTTGGATAAACCAATAAAACTTCTGCAAATTGTTAGTTTGATGTGCATGCTTCCTGATTTGATTCATAGTCTATATTTTCAATTGGTTTTCTCATTTTGCATGGTTAAATTATGTTGATTGAGGCCTCAGTCAATTAGGATGTCATCTGAGAAGTATTACCCTTTTGAAATATCTCTGAATTTGTTTTAGGTTGCATGTACATTCCCTAACACCTTTGAAGTGATAAGTTTTCTTGTAAAAATGTCTCTGAGGTTGAACATAAGATTGGAATGATAGTGACTCTATTGCCCATGGTTGATTAAGGCACTGGTCTTTCTTGCTTATTTGGATTATAGTTATTTAGTTCATTGTTTATATTTTTGTGATATCTTATCTATCTGTTCATTTCAAATTACATACACATTTACTAAACATTATTTCAATTACTTAAACTATTTTAATTTACAGTTCATGATATATTGCTTTTAGTTAGATTTCTTTCAAGTGCCTTGCCATACTTGAGAGAGAAGGTTGAAGTCTTACTTATCTGCTATAAAAAGACTTGTACCTTGAAGGATAAATCAAGGTATATGCCTACCAGCCTTGGTTTTGCAGAGCAAGAATTGCAGAAGTTCCAACCTTGCCTTGGTTGTAACTTTTTAGTTCACCAAATCACTCAGGTTTCCTAGCATTAGATTGGCAACTCCATAGGAAATCCAATTTGTTGATTTGAGCACCAACAGATTGGAAACTCTACTGGGGAGTTGTTCAAAATAACATTTTTGTATTTTACCTAGAAGCTTTGGTGATATATTTAACACTCTACTGGGAAAAAAGAATCCAGAAGACAGTAATTAGTTTCCTTCTGATAAGAAGGTGGCGACTCTATTGAACAAAGAATTTCAGTTAGTGACTCTACTGAGGGAGAAAACTTAGAAGGAGATAGGAAGATAGCCTAGAAGGCATGAGAAATTATCTTTTAATTAGTAATAGAAGATCTATTGCATGATGTTTAGAATTTTTTTAAAAGTATTTTTGATTCGCGTGGATACCAGGCCTTTGGATCTCAGAAAGTTTCAATGCAGCTCTAATAAATTATTTTCACAACTGTCACAGAGGGTTCCTAAATTTTATGGAGATTATGATGAATCATCTCTTGATCATTTGGATACTTTTCATATATTCCTTCATAATTATGAGCTCCATAGAGAAGATGATGCCATGAAGCTATTTGCATGGTCATTAAAAAATAATGCACAAGAAGAATATAAATCATTACCTACGCAGTCCATCTCATCATGGAGATAGTTTGAGTAGTGGTTTCTTGATATGTTTCATGATACCAGTGGTGAAGAAGAAAACATGTGCTATGAATAGGAAAGAGAGCCAAATTATATTTTGGAGGAAGAATCTTACATGTCCCCTTTGGATACATTCTTCAGTTTGGAAATATATAAAGGTGAACCTGCACTACATTTGTTCATGAGAATGATAAAGATCTATCGGGAAATAACTTAAGATATTAGGCCTCTAGGAAGGGAATTAATGGATAAACTTTGTGAGTTATGAATCTACCATGATTCTCAACTATTAATTTTTTCTTGAGAAAATATGTGAGGTATTGAGGGAAGAAAAGAATGATGACATAAAGGAAGAAATTTTGGATCAGGTTGAAGAAGAATCTATACATGATGAGATGTGTACGGAAACAGGTATCAATGACCATGAGGAAGAAGATCTTCTCAGTACAAAAGAAATCTCATATTTACTAGACATGGAATATCAAAAACATGTTGAGAAGAGTGGTCAAATTTTTTTCTCAATGCACCATGATAAGTAACTTGATGGATCAGTACATACTCATGGGGTACTAGATGAAGAAGATGATAAATTTTAGGAATCAAATAACAGAGATGAAATAGAACAACATACAACATATGGACACGAAGAAGTTTCAGATGAGATCTCTCATGGAGATATGCCCAAGTTCTCTATATCCTTGAATCCATTATTTGAAGAATATTTTCTACGCAATCAAGTCCATCAACATCATGATAAAGATAGTGGGCCTAGTGATCATTTTGAAGATGATTGAACTCAAAATATGTACAGGGAAATGTATTCAGAAAGTGAGACATTCATTATTTCATCCTATGAGTAGAAGTTGTATCAAACATGTGAAGATGAGATGGAATCAAATAGACATAATGAAGAGAATGTTTTGAAGATTAGTTTTGAAAATTATCTGAGTACCCTATCTGATCAAATTGTTGATAAGAAGGAAGTTCCTGAATGTGAGTTATCTCTAGATCATTTTTGTGAAGAGAAATAACATCTTGAGTATAGGGAAGATTGTGTACATAAAGGAATCCAAGCAGAAGAGCTTAATCTAGTTTCTTTTAGGGTTGATCAAATGCAAGGGGATCTTCTATTTAGCAAGGACTACAGTGCACCTGCTAACTTTTCTAAAGGTAAACAAAAGTCAAAGTGTGTTAATAAAGCAATGAATGTTGTCCATGAGAATGATGGCATCGTATTTGAGAGATCTAAAGTATTACATTATCAAAATTATGTGTTTGATAGAGGAAAGAAGAAGTGTTCACTTTTTTTTTTTTTGGGGGGGGGGGGGGGGGGGGGCTGGGGCCACCCAATTTCACTTTGCATCAGATTAAGTGTGGATACTTGGTCTACTTCTCCAAAGATAGCTGTAATCTCGCTATTCTCACAAGGAGCATACATCCCCAGAAAGAGCCACTGGTGGTACCCTAAATTTTGAGAATTTAGAAGTCCCAATCCATTATTAAGAAGAAAGTTTCTCCATACTAAAAAACTCAAAGGAAGGAAGCTTTATGACACAAATAAATAGAACAAACTAATCGAAGCCTTTAGAAAATGCTGGAATTTTAACTTGCTACAAAGATGATACCGACAGAGGCTTAAGATGGTCAAATTTTAAAAATATAAAAATGACCTAGTTCGGGAAATCAAATTTACTATCTCCAATAGAAATATTAGCTTTTCACAAGGTTTTTTTGGATTTTTGACCAAAGCCAAATCCGAAAGTTAGGTAGTTATTTTTTAGTTAATTTATTATTTTTCCAAAATAATTTGTAATAAGGGTTGTGTCTTTTCACCCTAAAGAGGTGTGAAAGCCACTCAAACACACACATATATATACATAATGTAAAATTTAAAGATAATAAAATACAATTTCACATATTTGGATAGTTTTGGATCAACAACTATAAGATGGACCTAGATGTACTATTTTTAAAAAATCAATAAAGATAAGTCTTTTTTCTTAACATATGCAATTGTTTCATTAATCATTTTACAATTAGTCCCTTGGATAAACCAATAGAACTTCTTCAAAGTGATAGTTTGATGTGCATGCTTCCTAATTTGATTCATAGTCTATATTTTGAATTGGTTTTCTCATTTTGCATGGTTAAATTATGTTGATTGAGGCCTCAGTCATTTAGGTTGTCATATGAGAAGTATTACCCTTTTGAAATATCTCTGAATTTGTTTTAGGTTGCATGTACATTTTCTAACACCTTTGAAGTGATAATTTTTCTTGTAAAACTGTCTCTGAGGTTGAACATAAGATTGGAATGATAGTGACTCTATTGCCCATGGTTGATTAAGGCACTGGTCTTCCTTGCTTATTTGGATTATAGTTACTTAGTTCATTGTTTATAGTTTTTTGATATCTTATCTATATGTTCATTTCAAATTACATACACATTTACTAAACATTCTTTCAATTACTTAGAGTATTTTAATTTATAGTTCATGATATATTACTTTCAGTTAGATTTCTTTCAAGTGCCTTGCCATACTTGAGAGAGAAGGTTGAAGTCTTACTTATCTGCTATAAAAAGCCTTGTAACTTGAAGGATAAATCAAGGTATAGGCCTACCAGCCTTGGTTTTGTAGAGCTAGAATTGCAAAATCTCCAACCTTGCCTTGGTTGTGACTTGTTAGTTGGCCAAATCACTCAGGTTTCCCAGCATTGGATTGGCAAGTCCATAGGAAATCCAATCTGTTGATTTGAGCAGCAACACACCTTTTGCTTGGTAATTTGAAGCCATCAATGGAAACTTACAATCCTAAAAAATTAGTATACCATTGATGGCTTCATAATTATTAAGTGAAAGGGAGTTATCTGATCCAGAACCTCCTTTGGTGATGATCCTATGCAGTTCCACATAGACACGACACTTTCTTTTGAAGACTTTTAATCTCACAACAATTGAGAAACATTAATATAGGCATCATGGTCATAATTCTTTGGAGACACAACATAAACAACCAGGAGAACATATGGTGTTAGAAGGCCTAGATGGGCATAAATTCAATGGTACAATTATGGTCTTGTAAAGATAAACTGAAACTAGAATTCTGGAAAAAGTTCATAATTATGCACAAACTTTTCCCATCCTTGCTGAAATTCCAGTTCCACTTTATCTATTCAAGACCATAATTTTATATTGAATTTATGTCCATCTAGGGCCTCCTAACACTATATATTCTACGTAGCTACACGTGTATTCTTGATTCAGAGTGGGAAAATCTTATTTTGGATGCGAGGGAGAGAAGCCAAACACATAAAGAACATGCACATAAACAGGATAGCTGGAAAATATAAATGTAGATATCACAAAAAATGAGAAACATAAATGTAGATATCATGGTCACAATTTTTTGGAGACACAACATAATTGAGTGGAATACCCAGACAATGCAACGCAACCACTACTCCTCCAGTTCTAAGTTGGCACTGCAGGATCCAAAACCCATAGATAAGGAATAAATTTAGAGAGCAGAGGAGGAGGGCCATAATGACCGAAATAATATAGGATCCTATATTATTTTGGTCGTTATGGCCCTCCTCCTCTTCTCTCTAAATTTATTCCTTATCTATGGGTTTTGGATCCTATAGTGCCAACTTTGAACTGGAGGAGTAGTGGTTGTGTTGCATCGTTTGGGTATACACTTCAATTATGTTGTGTCTCCAAACAATTTATGTTTCTCAATTTTTATATCCCTTATGACCCTTTACGATCCCTAAGATTTTATCTTAGAGATCTTAAAGTGTCATCAAGGATCATAAGAGACTCCTAGGAGGGGCCAGGTGAGATTCCACCTTCGCGTGGTTGGCCCTGTTAAGTATAGAATGTTAAACTGTTCTCAAAATAAAAAGAAGCTCAATA
Source organism: Thuja plicata (assembly GCA_018584345.1). Classification (NCBI taxonomy): domain Eukaryota; kingdom Viridiplantae; phylum Streptophyta; class Pinopsida; order Cupressales; family Cupressaceae; genus Thuja; species Thuja plicata. The sequence goes on from MU225548.1 coordinate 190,875, forward strand.
TTTTAAGGTCCCACTCCATGCACACGACAATTTTTTTTTTTTAAAACATAGCATACCATCGCAATTGCAACGGTATTCAGTGGATGAACAATGCCAGAACACTACATGCGACGTCCAGATGTCATAATAGTTTGATAGGTGGATGTCGCATGTACAACATCTCCATCACATACCCATCACAATAACGAAACTCATAATGTTTAACGATGGCATACTAACCCTCATAGCCAGTGCATATTGCGACGGTCATGATCGTTGCAATAACGATAGACATAGATACCATCGGTGATTCCGACACCAAAACTGCAACACAGGTCTATGTCACTTTCATGATGGAGTAGTGTCATAATTGTGATACATAGCCATCAAAAAGAGGTCTCAAATGTAGTAGTGTTAGCCTCATTATGTGTGTCAAGAGAGCGATTCTTCCATGATACCATCCTTTACTTGTGCTTGTACGTTCTTCATCATGCAGTGTTTCTTGCTAGTCTAACTCAGTGTACCTATCATGTCTCTCCATGTTCAAAATTATAGGGGGGGTATCTCCTATTGGTTCTAATGCTTCCTCGGTTTGATGGAGTGAGCTATGTATTCAGTATTTGTTCCTATGTATTAGTCGAATGTAGTGGTTGGGTACCTATGCATTTTGGTGTGATGGATAATTTACCATATGGACAATATTTCATTCCTATTTTGGAGGCATCCTTCTATCTTTGATTGATCATCTCTTTAGGCTTTGTTTACATTCTTCTCTACCTGATCATGATCTATTACAATGGAGGTTCCAATAGTTATTTTTCAACAGTGTTTGCAGCTTCATGCTTGAGAGGTGTTCTACATGTTCTTTCTTTGTTCCTATTTTCTGGGACATTCTCTAGTTTGGATAATTCTTCAGTCCTTCACTAGGCTTTATCTCTTTTTGGAGAAGAGTTTTTCCCACTGGTTTTTCTCCTTTTTCTCCTCTTTACAAAGATTTTTTTGGTACTTGGGTACCTGATCAGGCCTTGTTGTTTGGACTCATTTCCTACTTTTAGTAGTTGTTTCTAGGTTTTATCTTCTCCCTAAGTGTATCTTAAGAGGGTGTGTTAGATTAATAAAGTGATTCCACTTATTAATTAAGTTATTTTGATTTAATTATTAAGTCACTTATTATCTCTCTTTTACTTAAGCTAAAATTTAGGCATACAATAATTAATTCTTTTATTAATTGTTATTATGCAACCTAGATATTTCTCCTTTACAATTTCCCTTTTAGGGTTTTGGTTACCTTTTATAAGGAAAACCTCTTTGAAAATTATGAATTAATTGAGGATGTTATTGCATTGAGAGTTTTTTCTCCATTGTTTTCACAAGATGTTTCCTCTTTCATTGATCTATTTTTTTTGGTCTCCATAGCTTTTTTGCTTCTCTCTTTCTATGATAGGTTTGCATACAGGTGATTCTTGGGAGTAGTGGGTTCATAGTTTTCATAAACTCCAATATTTGTCTCTACAATCAGAAAATAGTATCCCATCCTATTGATTTTCTTTGCTAAACTATTGCCACCTATGTGGGCCCCATAAATTCCTTCATGTACCTCATATAAGGCTCTCTGGGATTCTGTGGAAGTGAGACATCTTAAGAGCGTTCCATCTAGAATTTTTCTATACAAACTATTAGTGAGAAGGGTGTACCTAGAGGCTTGTCTGATAAGGGACTTCTTTTGGTTTCTAGATAGGTCAGGTGGTAGGGTATTGTATTGTAGCTAAGTATACATGTTATTGAATCATGGGGACTCAAGACTAACAAGGACACACATTGATTCTATTATTGGAGCCTTATATGCTGGTATTGTCAATTGCTCTACTAGAAATTGGTATTTGGTTTCATTACATGACATGTCGATCAAAGATGCTATGGTAGCCATCACGTCTGCTGCTTTATTTTGAACCCTTAGAATTTGTTCAAATATAATGTAATGAAAAGAAGCACGTAGTTTGTCCATAAACTCTCTATATGGGACAAGTTTTTCATATTTTTTCATGCAATGATTATTGACTTGACTGATAACCAATTGGGAATCACCATAAACTCTTAGGTTCTTTATTCTCCATTGTATAGCTATTTTCAATTTGATGACCAAAGCTTCATAGTCATCTATGTTATTTGTACATGGAAAATTGAGTCAAAAAGATTTAGAAATTGCAAAATTTTTTGGAGTGATGAGTACTATTCCTTCTCTTGCCCCATGGTTTGTATATGATCCATCAAAGAATAATTGTCAACCTTATATTACCAGTTGTATTGTAAGGATTGATTCATCTGGAAACTTAGATACTATGGGTTGATGATCTGGAATTGGTGCTTCTGCCAGTTGATCAATTATAACCTTCCCTTTGATAGCCTTATGATCCATGTATCAATATCAAACTCGCTTAAGATCATAAATCATTTACCGAGTCGTCCAATTAATGGTTCTTTAATCAACAAGTATTTTAATGGATCTATGTGTGAAATGAGCTTTGTTTGATGACTTAACATATAATATCTTAACTTTTGAGAAGAAAAGACAACTACAAGACATGTCTTTTCTATTTCTGAATAATTGAGTTCATAGCCCACCATAGTTCTACTGATGTGGTCGATGGACCTTTCTTTTCCTCGATCATCATGTTTTGCCAAAAGAACACCTAGTGTTGATTCCATTGCTGATATATATAACATGAGTGGTATGCCTAGAATTGATGACACCAATATAGGGGACTTTCATAGATAATATTTGAAATTTTGAAAATCTTTTAGGAGTTGTTTAGTCCATACAAATATTATTTCTTTATGTAGTAAGTGTTGGAATGGATGACACTTATCTTCTAGTTGGGAGATGAATCTCTTGATAGATTGTAATCTTCCTTATAGACCCCATAGTTGTCTCAAATTTGTAGGTGGTGACTGTAATCACCTAAAAATGGTCACCTAAACCCTAGAACCCTAATCTCAGTAATTAATCAAGAAACCCTAATCTTGATTATTCTAAGTCCTAAATCAAACAAACAATTCATTGAATTTGAACCGATCTGACCTAAACTCTAGGTCCTAATTATTCATCTTACTTGATTAATTAATTAATTCCTAAAATCACATTACATTGGAAAATAAACTTTATACTATTATTTAATTGATATTATGACATATTAATTAAATGAAAATACAAAACTGTCAAACAAAATAAAAAAGGAATTAAATTAATTATAAAAATATAAAATGTGCATTCAAAATCAATTTAATTATTAAAAATGCATATGACATCATCAAATTCAGTTGACTGATTATCAAAATGGAAACAATCCAGTTCCACTCAGTTAACTGATTCTCCACTGATTATCAAAATGGAAACAATCCAGTTCCACTTAGTTAACTGGTTCTCCACTGATTATCATTTTGGAAATATTTCAGTTAACTGTGAACTGATTTTGGAGTTTTCCAAAATAACTGATCAGTCAGTTCAGTCAAATAACTCTCTCGATCAATCAAATCACTTGCACATGGATTGTGCTTCTTCAATCGAATCTGAGCCACTCTTTTTGTTCGATCTCGACTGTCAATTCAAGAGAGATTTCTATAAAAGAGAAACTCTTTTCCTTCACAAAGGATCCTAATATTTTATCTAAAGTTATTATACTGCATTTGCATCTTAGCTTTCTTGCATTCTTAGCATAGCTTTTATTGTTGTTTACTTTTATGTTAATCATGCAAATCTAATATTAGAGCATATTTCAATTGGTGTTTTAAAATCAATCTTACACACTTTAATTGGTGCTCTAAAACTGGATCTTA
>MU225548.1:194737-210862 GCA_018584345.1 Thuja plicata
ACACTTTAATTGGTGCTCTAAAACTGGATCTTAATTAGCTTTTGATTAATTGCATCTACATAACTATCTTAGATCATTTAGCATAGTTTTTAAATCCTTCATTTAGGTCTTCGGTGTAGTCACTGAGATTGCGATGATGTGAGAGTAAGCTCATACTCCTGCCTACTAGAAGGCAACAGGTCGACTCTTTCAGACATGCAGGATGAATGAATCCATTTTCATTTCTGTATGGAACTAAAGTACAATGACCATGTTGAAGTGTACTACTAAATTAGAGGCCCACATTTAGCTAGCACATTTTTGGCGCCCACCGTGGGGCAAAATATTCAATTCCTTGCCTCATTATTAACTTTTGCATTCGATTTTGTTTACTATTTTGATGTTACATGCAGGTTTTCAATTATTTGATCATATCTCATAAACGGCTTGGAATCTATTTATGAAATTTTTTTTGTAGGTTGGGGATGGTATCAGGAGCCTACAATCCAAAATTCAGATTTTTATGATTAATTTTGTGTGATTTATAATATTTGTATGATTTTTCATAAAAAATTAATTCTGGGCACAAATTAGAGAATTTCTCTATAACATTTACATTTCTGGAAATAATCTCTTCCAATTCTAAATAGGGTCTATTATCTGAGTTTTTAATTTTCATGACATATAATGACTGAAATAAATAAATCTTTGAAATCTGGTCTATTTTGAAAAGTAGGGTCCCTAGGGCACAAATTAAAGAATTTTTTAAAAATTCTTACTTTTCTAGAAATCTCTCCAAAATATAAATGGGGTCTATTATCTGATTTTTTTATTTTAGTGACAAATAATGACCGAAATAAATACATCTTTAAAAACTGGTTTGTTTTGAAAAATATGGTCCCTAGGGCACAAATTAAGGAAGTTTTTGAAAATTCTTACTTTTTTGGAAAGCTCACTGATTTTCAAGAGGGGTTATTTCTTTTCATTTCTATTTTTCTGGTCTAGAGATATATCTAAAAATTTCATCTTTATGACTAGGTAAAAAGCATTAGAAAATCAAGGTGCACTTTTTCTAATTTCAATTGATTTGTATGCTTTTCCTTTGTATGCATGTTTTCTATGTTACTAATGATCTATTTAGCACTTTGGAAATCATGGGATGAAGACAAATTGAGAAAACTACTAATTTGTTTGATGCAGGATGTTGAAAAAGAAGACTAAAAATACAAACTACTAATGAATCATCTTGCAGGTTGCCTTTGATCGATAGAACGCAAAACATTGTACTTGCATTTTGTTTTTGATTTCTGAAAATAGGAACCCACATGTAGGCCTTCTTAAAATGAATATTTGTTTTCTGTTTTAGGAATGACAATGATGTCAGGAAACTATGCTCTCGCCCTTTTGGGATGATAAAAAATCTACAAACATTATTGTCATTTTCTTATTCTGCGTGAAGTGTCTTTTAGCTTTGTAAACCCAAGGAATTCTATGGACGTATCCTCTCCCCTCGCCTTCATAGATCTTGGGTGTAAGAGAAATCCATACACATCCTTTAGCATGGCTACCTCCCAATTGCTTTAACAGATCCGGTGAGAGTGGATTTTCTAACCGGTAATAGGCTAAAGCCAAGCCCTTCCGAACCGGTATATAAAAAAATGTCATTGTGATTAATGTCATAGTGAACAGGTGTTGATTGCATTATACCAGGAAGAAGATCTCCCTCAATACCCTTGTGGTGCGTTAAAACCTACAGAATGTAACTTTTGTAGGCTGGGAGGCCTCAATAAAAGAGCTAATCTGCCGCAAGTATAACCACCTGAATGGATGCCTTGACTACACACTTTTTTCTAGTATCCAAAATCCTTCTACCTGTTGGCACAGAAGGTTAGAGACTGACTAAGATGTCCCACACTTTCACTGCTCTTAGTAGAGACAATGTTCCCTTGGGAAGTGATTACCCTTGGCATTCGAAGCTTGGTGTGCCTGAGAAGTGATTGCACATGTAAGGAGGAGCCTGTGCCTCCAAGTTTCTAAGTTGTCCGCTATGAGTAGGTGTGGCTAAACTTTGGTTCAAGTGGGAATTCAACAGATATTTCCCTAGCTATCCTAGGATTTTGGTGTCTCTATTATTTTTACAACAAACATTCTTCTTGATGTGTCTTGCGTGGGTGAAGCATCAAAACAAACAGACACCAAGACATTCAAATCAAACATCAAAGTGATCAACAATTCAAAATCTTCACTTCTAGATGTTAGCTATCAACTCTTGTTTGAGTTTCTGCATCCACTATCAAACTTTGGAAATCTATCAACTTGTTGTCCAATTATATATTCTATTGTGAAGGTTTTGTTTGAATTTTCAGAAATCTGTGTTCTCATCAACATCATCGCTAGTCTATCTTTGACTACGATCTGTTGACAGTCTGACTTATTGCTATTTTGAAATCTGATTTCATTGTGCTAGTCCAAGTGACTTGTTATCTTATCATATTTGTATGTGCTATCCTAATCCTGAGTTGCGAGAGCAGGTTTGTTAACCTTGACTCAAGATCACAGTCGTTGCTTCTCCTTTTCAGTTGGACTTTATCTCCTCTGTCCTTTGGTCTTGGACTTAATCAACACTTTAGATATCACTTCAACACATGTTAGTCAATCAATTGATTCATCATACATCCTCTTCAATTTTCTATGCAAGCACATCAACCCAATCTTACAATGTCTAAAAGAAAATGGGCTAAACCTTATGGTCCTAACAACGCACAAGAAGAGATTCTTATGGCAGCTTTATCAAAACAACTTCAAACTATGCAATCTGAAATCCAAGAATTAAAGGGGGAAAAGGATACACAATCCAAAAAATCCTCATCAAGCTCAATCTATCCTTTTCTATTTGATCATTATCAAGGGAGTGGCTCCAAAGCTCTAAAAGTTGCTGAAAACACCATGAAGTCTTCCTCCAAAGGGATTAGTAACATCATGAAAGAAAAACCTTGGGTTAAATGCATGAGAGAGTTCACTCCTTTGGGGAAATCTTATGAATCTGTGTTAGAAGAACTTCTTGATAATGATCTCATCACATTACCTCAAGCCACATCACGTGGATAGAGATTCTTGAGTAACTATTGTGCATATCATCAACATAATGAGAATAAAACTTCATCTTGCATGGAGTTGAAACATAAAATCCAAGATCTCATAGATGATGGCATAATAAAATTTGAAAATCCTAATGATTCATCTAATCTTGAGCATGATCAATATCAAGAATCCATGTCTAGCAATGGTTTGTAGATCACATCTACTTCTTCTTCCATTCCTCCATCTCCTAAAGCTTCACCATCTCCATCAAGAACTGACCCTAATGATGACTATGTCTACCCTCAAGGACTACCTCTAAAAGAGATCCAAGATAATCTGTATATGTCTACAAGTCCTTCTCAAGCTTCAAAGATCATCGACCCAAAGCATCCATGTGCTTCAACGCTTATCATGCCTATTCCAAATGATTGTCCATCAGTGTGTCAAGAATCTTCTATGTAGATCAAAACTCCTACCTCGTCCTTCAAATTGGCTCCATGTCAAGAGGGAAATCCAAAGTGTGAAGAAACAAATATCTGTAATGATCAAGACCAAGACACCATCCATCTTTATCCAACAGTTGACCAAAGTCACATACCTCAAGAGTCCCATGATGTTCTCATCATCCCCTTCCATGTCTTCCCAGAAGAAACTCTTACATCTCCTATATCTTATCCATCTCCCACGCAAGATCAAGATATCCTTTCTAACATCTCTAATGGGCCTATTGAAAATCTAGTTTGTACACCATCTAAAGATCCTTGTCAAGATCAGAGCATCCCACCATCTCCTTGTCATGTTCCTCAATATCCACCTCAAGAAAACATCATTCCTACAACTCCCCTAACTCCCAAATGGTCTGTTCAGTCATTGAACATGAATCCTCCTGTTATCACCATGTTTACTCTTACCTGCACCATCAAATCATTCCTGATGGACTAACCAAAAACTAAAAATGACACCTCATCCACAATGCCTCACGGTATGTTCTTGTGGCAAATGATTTGTATAGGCAAGGATTAGACCGTACTTTGCTTAGGTGTGTAGAAAAAGAAGAGTCTAAACATGTGTTGTCTGAAGTCCATGAAGGAATTTGTGGTTCTCATTCTAACGGTCTGACTCTGGCCCAAAAACTACTTAGAGCAGGGTATTATTGGCCAGACATGGAGAAAGAAGCTATCAGGTTTGCAAAGACTTGTAATAAATGTCAACGGCATGGCAATCTTATACACACTCCAGCAAGGGAGATCATTCCTTTTGTAACACACTGGCCCTTTCAACAATGGGAATTTGATCTAATAAGGAAGATTTACCCCTCATCTTCTAATGGACACAAGTTCATTATCACAGCTACTGAGTATTTTACCAAGTGGGTTGAGGCGGTCCCGCTCATTAAAGCGGCAGGACAACAGGTCTTACTATTCATTCTGGACTACATCATTTGTCACTATGGAATACCTTCCTCCATCATCATAGACAATGGATGTCAATTTAAGAACAACATTATGGATGAGTTGTGTGAAAAATTCAAAATCACACAAAACTGTTCTTCAATCTATTACCCACAAGGTAATGGGAAAGCTAAGGCCTCAAATAAAAATTTGTTGAAAATCTTACAGCGTACAGTTAACAAGTCTGGAAGTGATTGGCACTTGCAGATCAATCCTACATTATGGGCTTACAGAATGAGCATCAGAATGCCTACAGGGGCAACCCCATTTGCATTGGTATATGGGGCAGAAGCAGTCTTACCCCTAGAGGTAGAAATCCCATCTCTTAGGGTTTCTTTGCACATACTCGTACCACATGAAGAGTATAGAGTTTTGAGACTCCAAGAACTAGAGCTGCTAGACAAACGTCAAAAAGTGGCCTTTGATCACCTCAGATTTTATCATAAAAGAATATCAAGAGGATACAACAAGAAATTCAGACCTAGAGAACTTCAGGTGGGAGACTTTGTGTTGAGAGAAAATCCCCGTAATCAGTCACATAGAGAACAAAAGGGGAAGTTTGAACCCAACTGGCTGGGTCCTTATATCATTACTATAGCATTTGGCTCTGGAGCCTATCGACTCTCCTTACCTGAAGGAGATCCACTTTGAGAGCCCATGAACACTCTCCATCTGAAGAAGTTCTACACCTAAGGCATTATCGGTGATCAACACCATGTACATAGTAATGTCCTAAAAAAACCTAAAAATTGGAAAAAGTCCTGGAAAAATGATCATCTTGGTGAAAACCTAGCAATAGGTGCCTTGATGTATCAATCAAAAAATCAAAAAAATGGAAAAATATAAAAAATTGAAAAAGAAGAAAAAGTGCCTTGGTGAAAACCTGGTAAACAGGCGCCATGGTAGCAAAAATAGAATCTCTGCCAAGTAGGTGAAAACTTGGTAAACAGGTGCCTCTTGTACTTAGTGCTCCATCTATCAATGCTCAATCTTGGCATCAATCCTTTTCTTTAGTTTGTACATAGCTTTTAGTCACTTTTGTGACACTGGTTCTTTTGAGAACCCTCCTGGCTTGAAACTGATCTGGAGTCATAACTTGGGGGCACTCAAATCGGATTTTTCCTCGTAGTATGAGTCAAGTTAGTTACCATCGTTTGCTACTTGGGGCATGGGTCCCCAATTTGGTCACATCTTTGGCTTACACTAGAGTCAGTAATCTTGTCATTTCTGAAGGACAACTCGCTACTGAACACAAACAACTGTTTCTCAACACCACAACCAACAGTGTTTCTTAACACTACCTTTGGATACATCTGTGTTTCTTAACACACATTGGATATCGCAAATTTAGATGATAGATTGATAGCAATCAGACACAAAGCACTCACAAGAACAACGGTGTTTCTCAACACCTCATACATATATACATCCAAAAACATCTATTCGTATGTTGTCTGTTCTCATTGATTTTGCTAAGATTTTCCTTGTCTACTGTGTGTTGGTGTGGTCCTGATGATCCAGCAACATCAAATAATCAGGGTGTATGTGGTAAGAGCTCCTACATTAAGGTGGAAAAGCCTCACATCCCTCAATCCTCTTTATTTGTATGCCAAGGTGAGGTCGGTACTATCTCCTTGTTTGTTATTTATCTATTTGTTTACGCAAGATCACACTCATGGTTATCTTGGCTTTGAATGCCTCGATACTGGTGTACTCTTGCCACATCAACTGGAAACAATGTTCAGGTCATCTTGACTGTTGTGCCTCGATGCTTATGTTGGTTTCCCATATATTATCTGATAAAAGTCATATTCATATTCTTATGGTCGCAGTGGCACCAATAAGGATTGTATCGACTCCGATGCTCCAAAAATGCTCAATGATGAAAATTTTCAAAGTTAAAGCTCAATGACTACACCTTAGGTTGCATTCATTACATTCATGTTAGTCTTGCATCTACATAGTGATGAAATTAGCATAATAACTTTATCTCTATCCAATGTGAAGGATATGAGATTGTAATCGATCAATCTTCTCATCGTCAAGTGGTCATGACACCCCTTGCTAAATCAACTGTCGTGATTCTATTTTCAGGATCAAAATCAAAATATGAATTTGACTACTTGCACAACCAATAGAAATCTCTCATTCTTTTATTCTAATCAATCCATGCATCTTAATTTTGATCAATCTCAGTCACACGAGACCTCTCATCAAGTACATATTCTATCCTAACCATGTCGGACCTCTTTCTAATCAAATTAGTTTCTTCCTAAATTGTCTAATCAATCAAATTGCTTCTCATCACTGGGGCACCTAGCCATATTTTGATTTCACTCCCGAGGGGGCAGGATCAGGACATCAACATTCCAGTGATTACATCCTCAATCAAAACCCCATTGCTTGGGGTATCTCAGCTTCATCACATCAAATCAAGTTGAGATCATCTTAAATCAAAGGAAACCTGATAAATGATCTTATATAGTAGTGAATACACTTGAAACCAGACAAGATCGGTCTTATATGGGCTATTCATTATTGAAACTAGATACATTGATCAAATTGGCTTCATCGCTTTAAATCAAGTCAATTTTATTGCTAATCAAATCTCTTAACAGTAATTAGTTTCATCACTTCAAATCAAACTAGTTATCCATTCAAACCAATCAAAAAGGTTTAAGAGGTCTTGACAGATGTTCAATTTCATCGCTTCAAATCAAACTGAGAATTCTATTTTATATCTTTTGATTGATCTTCATCCAAAGAAGCTTCAAGTCATTCTTCTTCTTCAAAAGAATAGTTTCATCGCTTCAAATCAAAATAAACAGATTCCAAGCCATTTATGAGATATGATAAAATCATTGAAAACCTGCATGCAACATCAAAATAGCAAAAAAAATTGAATGCAAAAGTTAATAATGAGGCTAGAAATTGAATATTCTACCCCATGGTGGGCACCAGAAATGTGCTAGCTAAATGTGTTCCTCTAATTTAGCAGTACACTTCAACATGGTCATTGTACTTCAGCTGCATACAGGAATGAATATGGATTCATTCATCCTGCATGTCTGAAAGAGTTGACCTGTTGCCTTCTAGTAGGCAGGAGTATGAGCTTTCTCTCAGATCATCACAAGCTCAGTGACTACACCGAAGACCTAAACAAAGGATTTAAAAACTATGCTAAATGATCTAAGATAGTTATGTAGATGCAATTAATCAAAAGCTAATTAAGATCTAGTTTTAGAGCACCAATTAAAGTGTGTAAGATTGATTTTAAAACACCAATTGAAATATGCTCTAAGATTAGATTTGCATGATTAACATAAAAGTAAACAACAATAAAAGCTATGCTAAGAATGCAAGAAAGCTAAGATGCAAATGTAGTATAATAACTTTAGATAAAAGATTAGGATCCTTTGTGAAGGAAAAGAGTTTCTCTTTTATAGAAATCTCTCTCGAATCGACGGTCGAGATCGAACAAAAAGAGTGGCTTAGATTTGATTGAAGAAGCACAATCCATGTGCAAGTGATTTGATTGGTTGAGAGAGTCAGTTGATTGAACTGACAGATCAGTTATTTTGGAAACTTCCAAAATCAGTTCACAGTTAACTAAAATGTTTCCAAAATGATAATCAGTAGAGAATCAGTTAACTGAGTGGAACTGGATTGTTTCCATTTGGATAATCAGTGGAGAATTAGTTAACTAAGTGGAACTGGATTGTTTCCATTTTGATAATTAGTCAACTGAATTTGATGATGTCATATGCATTTTTAATAATTAAATTGATTTTGAATGCACATTTTATATTTTTATAATTAAATTAATTCCTTTTTGATTTATTTGACATTTTTCTATTTTTATTTAATTAATATGTCATAATATCAATTAAATAACAATATAAAGTTTATTTGCCAATGTAATGTGATTTTAGGAATTAATTAATTAATTAAGTAAGATTAATAATTAGGACCTAGAGTTTAGGTCAGATCAGTTCAAATTCGATGAATTGCCTATTTGATTTAGGACTTGTAATAATCAAGATTAGGGTTTCTTGATTAATTTTTGAGATTGGGGGTCTAGGGTTTAGGTGACCATTTTTAGGTGATGAAAGTGACATGTTAATGATGTCCTTAACCTTTCCTAGATCTACTTCAATTCCTCTATGTGATACAATGAAACCAATGAGTTTTCTAGCAGTAACTCTGAATGCACACTTCTTTGGGTTGAGTCACTCCTTGTATTCTTGCATTCTATCGAATATCTAACCCAAAACTTGTAGATGAGTTTCTCTGAGTGTTGACTTGGCTAGTATGTCATCAACATAATCCTCCATTGTTTTACGAATAAAATCATGAAATATTGTTGTCATGGCGCATTGATAGATGGCACCTTCATTCTTGAGGATAAATGGCATCACATTCCAGCAATAAGTACCCCATGCACAAGTAAATGGTGTTTTATGTTGAATTTCTGGTGCAATTTTAATTTGGTTATAACCTTAGAATCCATCCATAAGTGAAAACATTTGATGTCATGTTGTCAAATCTATGATCATATCGATGTTCGGTAATGGGAAATCATCTTTTGGGAATACTTTGTTTAGGTCCCTGAAGTCTTTACATATTTGAATCTAACCACAATGTTTTATAACTGACACTAAATTTGATATCCAGTCGGCATATGGGATGGGTCTTATGAAGCCTGCATCTAGAAATTTCTTTAGTTTAGGTTTGACAAGTAGAGCAATGTGAGGATGCATTTTTCTCAACCTTTATTTTACTAGCTTTGCGTTTGGAAAAAGTGGTAGGCGATGTAGTATGAGCTCTGGATCCAAACCTGGCATGTCAGCATAAGACGAAGTGAAGTTGATCTTTTATTCTTTGAAAAATCTAAGAAACTATTCTCTTTCCTTACTTAGGGGAAAAGGATTTAGCCAGGTAGATGTTCTTAGGTTTATTTTCATCCCCTAGATTCACTACCTATGTTTCCTCCGCTAGCAATGTTGATTGTTCTTCTTTTAAGGGAAGGAGGTCCAACTTTCCATCCTCTAGCGCCTCGAAGAGGTTTTCACCAGAAGATACCTCCTTTATCTTCATTTTTTCATGGTCAGAAAGTGCCTTTTGGTTTTCACTTAATGACTCTTCTTTTTAATTTCTATTTTTACTTTTGCGACTGGAAAGATGAGCCTCCTCCCCAAAGTATGTTGATCTTCCTAAGTCAAAGGAGATTCCTACCTTGTGATCTCCTGATGGTATTCCTTCACGAAGCCCCATGAAGTCTGCAATGGCTTCATCATTTTCAAAAATTTCTATGTCAGGACGTCCTTGTTGGTCCCAATCTATTAACTGGGGGTAGACTAAACAAAGGTTAGTGTGGGAGGAAGCCTCAGTTTGGGCGAATGGAATTGCAATATAGTTCTAACAAATCTGGAATGGGAAGTAGATGCACCATCTAAGGAATGGACATCGACATGTTTATCAATATAGGGTTGATCTTCTAGGTTTAGTTGGTTGAACATGTCATTGAGGTTTATGGTACTAGTGGATCGAGGGGAATATCAAGGAATAGGCGATTTAGAGTCATGGAGGGATAACCACTCATACTTGTGAAAATCAGTCATGCTAGAACACTCATCGGGTATTTCACTTTCCACATCATCCAAGATTTCCTAATTAAGGATTATTTGGGAATTTTTGGTTTCCACTTTTGGTGGAAATAATTGCTGGAGTATATTGTTGACTGGGTTATATCCTTGATTTTCCCCCAGTTTGATTCAGCAATTTCTTGTCGATCTATTGAAATATCTCAGACATTTGTACTTTTTATGGCCTAACAATATCCTAGTCCTCTTTTATTCCTTTGAGTTGGTGGTAAAGACAATTCGATCAATACCTGTTGTCTTTCCCCCATACCAGTTTTGCCATCATATCCATATTGTTGCAGCATAGTATATCCAGTTCCATATTGTGTCAAGGGTATCTATATTGTTGGTGTCCCTTGAGGATCTTGATATAACCAAGTGTTAATGTCTAGATCAAAGGGGTTTTCTTCAGCTATGTCTCCCCATTTAACAAATGTAGTAGGCTGACATCTAAATATGACTGGTTTTGGAGCTTCAATTATTTCCATTGGTCTAGGCATTCTGTATGATCTGGGAGATAAAGGTATGTTGGTGATGGTGAAAAATTCCTCATAGCGATATTCACCACACCCTTTGGCTTAGATTAATATTTTGACTGCCTTGCTTGGTATATCCTTTGGAATGGAATCAGAAGTGGAAGGAATACTTGCTTCCTTATTCGATGGTACTTGATTACCTGCACTACCTCTTATAGTGTTATAATATTGAAAGGGGTTGGGATCTCCCTCTATGATGATCGATGTTCCTTGGTCGGTAATTTTGATGCATTGATGATATGTCGAAGGGACAACTTGCATGTCAAGTATCCATGGCCTTCCAAGCAACATGTTATATCCTAGATCAAGGTCTAGGATTTGGAATGGAGTGCTCTTTATTATTGGCCCTATCTTGACTCATACTATAAGGATACCTTTAGATGACCTTTCTTCTTCATCATATGCTCTGATATTGATTCTTCTAGTGACATGAATACTGGATTCTAAGTAACCAAAGATTTTTATTACATTTAGACTACACATGTTTAATCTAGCCCCACCATCAATGAGGATTCGTTCGATTGTATGCTTATGCACTTTGATAAGAAAATACATTGGATCATTGTGCAGAGATTTGTGTGGTGGTACATCCTAGTCTGTAAACATGGCATGTTTGATGGCAGAAATATAATTGACCATGGTTTGGAAATTTTCTAGAGATATGTCTCGTGGGACAACTGTATTTTGAAGAGCTTACTCCAAAGCTTTCTTATTCTTAGGGGTAGGCGTAATAGATAAAAATTGGAGATTTGGGTAGGTGTGCACTTGATTTGATCCACTAAATTGGGTTGTGGATTTTGTGTGGGAATTTCTGGTGTAGCAAAAGTAGAAGGCGCTCCTTGTAGGACAACTTGGGAACAATGTGTTGTAACAATGCATTTGGCATTATTATCTCTTATAGTGATGGTAGAAACTTGGCTTTCTGTGGGATTTATGCAATTTATCATACTATCAGAGGTAGAATATGTATAATTGACCTACTTGGACTGACTACTAGATGCAGCGGCTTTCCCTTTATTATGGTTATGAAAAGGATAATTGAAGATGGTATGATCTATGGTACCCTTGTATTGAGTATTATTGACATTGATTATTCCTTGTTCAATTAGGTCTAGTATAGTGTTTTTCAATCAATAGAAATTGGACATCTTATGGACCTTGACCTAATGATACTCGCAAAAATCATTATCGTTCCACCAGTTAGGTTTCACAACACCTGCTCGAATTCCCTGATTTCTGGCAAAGTAATTGTATTGGCTTTGATAAACTTTTTCAGTGTTGATTCAATCGATTCTCCTAGTGGGGTGTACTCATGTTTCTAAAAAGGAAATAATTGTTGGCGTTGCATGTTGGGTTGATTCAGCGATACCAATGTCGCTTGAGTAGTTGGCGTTTGAACTTGGGTATTTTCTCGTGGGGTTTGCATTGCAAGTGTTTGATTTGCCATGGGTGGCCCTTGCAATGTAATCTTGGGTTGAGCGTAATTGACCGTCTTAACATCAATGACATCATCATTGGTGAGATTTTTATTTTTGTTCTGCCACTTAGCTTTATTAGTTGGAATTTTGGTGGTGGTTGTTTGAGTAGGATTCACAAGGATTCCTCTTTTGGCGAAATTTTGCTAGCATCTAACACCTCGCTCTATCAGTTGTTTAAAATTGGGAGCGAGTTGGAGTTCTTTAGTAAAACACATGTCCGAGATCAGATTATCCATGAACATGACTATTAGATATTTCTCAGAAACATCATACATGATTCTGTTGGTTGTGTTTCTCCATCTTTGTAAAAATTTGACAAAGGGTTCCCCTTCCTTTTGTTTGATATCACAAAGGTCCTTGATGCTGACCTTGCATTCTATGTTGTGATGGAAGTGAGCAATAAATCTTTTAGCCAACTCACCCCAATAGTGATTACCATGTGGTAAGTTATTCTTTCATCATGTGATAGGATTAACTCCTCTATCCAAAAATGTATAGGTCAATACTAAAGACATTGCATCTAAGATGACTGATAATCCATGAATTTTTTTAAGGTAATCCTAACTAATTTATATTTATAACTTAAGAATTTCTAATTTTTATGTGCTTACAAGTTTTCCATTCAAATTTATACCCAATTCTTTTCTTAAATTGTAAATTAGAGTGTTTTTCTGATGCAAGAGGTGTTCCCTCTAATATTAATTTAAAACTCAAAAGACCTAGAAAATGAAAGAGACTCTCTATTTTCAAAGTAACACCTAGATTGAAACAAAGAAATAAATTATTATCTTCATCGAATCTGCAACACAAAAATTATAGTCATGACCTCTCAATAAAATTTATGTAGAATGATGAAATAGGAGAAAAGCTCCTATAAATGATACAACTATATATCTCTCTTTAATGGTCTGTAGATTTGTCACACATTCTTCCAGTGATAGTCTCTTTTGTTACAAAAATGAAGTATTGAATTGTTGGATCTTTTTTCTAGGATGAAGCAAAAATTAATTTCTCTAAACAAAGGTCATTACCATTTAAAACACTTGCTTCCAACCCCCGATTTGTAGGCCCACCAATAGGACTAACCTTTTGGGTCCCTTATACCCACCAAATATTCTTTGATTAATAGCCATATTACTCTCATTCTCTTTTTTTCTAAACCCGCCGTTAGATCTAGTCTTAGTATGTCATCTACCTCCACCAATTATCCTATTGTTAATAAACCAACTATCCACCATCTTGTGTTGTGAAGTTGCCCCTCCCATAAAAAAATAAAGCCCTGCATATTATTACTCCCTCTAGGATTTTTGTGACCCTCTCAAATTGAGTTTGACAATCTAACTGAGTATTTTAATAATGTTGAGAAGGTACATAGTGTAGACACCCTAAAATGGACAGGCTTGCGACTTTACATTAAAAACACTAATTTTCATCTATTGATTAATGGTTTTTTAATCATTAATTAATCATCTATTTTCTTCTAAATTCATTCCCCAAATCATCTAATCAAATTCCCAAAATTAATTAAATAATTAATTTTATTTAATTAATTAGTTTAATTGATTAATTATCATTAAATTAATTAATTAAACTCAATTTCCTATAGTTTAAATCCAAATGTTTAAACTTACTAATTAAATTCTTCCAATTAAATTAATTTCAATTAAATTAATTTAATTTCATCAAATAAAGCAATTCTTAATAAAAAAGAATTCAATTATCTCGCATGTTGAAAACAATTATTAAATATTCATTTATCTTCAAAGAGATAACTCCAATCAGATCACATGGGTTACTCCACCCATCTCTCCAGTCCACCTGGGTAACTTCACCCACCTCTTCAGTTCAAGAAGGAAACTCATAATTAGCTCTTCAGTTAACCAAACCCTATCTCCTCTTTACCAAATGAAGAGGTGGAGTTTACTGAGGACCTCTCCTGTTCCTTTTGATCTCGACCGTTCATCTCCCCAACTCTAGGATTGATCTCAACCATTCATTTCATCACCAATTCCTATATAATAAACCCTTCACAACCATTTGAAGGATCCAAGATTTCAAGCTCTCGTGTGCCATTACTTCGTCAGTTTGGTTCTAGCATTCAAGCCATCTTGCGATCACACACACACATTTCAATTATGAAATTCTCGATGCTTCTCAAGTCATAGACGCTACCCCGCCAATACTGAGCATCAAGAACAACATTTTGGAAGGAGTAGAGAGAAACAATAGAAGCTTCAAGCATTGTGGGGTTTGCATTTATTTGTCTTCCTTTCTCTTGCTTATACATTTTATTGCTCATGTTTCTGTTATTCATTTAATAGTTGTTATATAGTTGATTTGCATTCATTTGTGAACCTTTGCTACTAACCCTTGCCTTTGGAAAGTTGTAGCAAAAGAAAAGAGAGGCGTACATTTTGGTGAACCAGACATGAAGAAATAGCCCAAATATCTCTTGTAGACAAATAAACAAATTGATCAACCACGGTCGTATGGTCATAAATTTAAAAATCACACTTTTCTTTGACATTTGTACTCTTTTGCAATTGCTGGTATTTTGCCACAATCGCCCATACTATGCCGCAATTGACTGGTTTAATACCGCAATTGATTGCAGGCTTTCACAGTTATTCTATCCATTTCTTGTCTCTGACTTCTGGTATTTTTCCACAATCGCAATAATTTTGCCGCATTTGTCTTATCCATGCTGCAATTGATAGCATTTTACCGTAGTTGCCTGTTTATTACCACAATCGACAGAAGTTTACCGCAGTTGTCAGTTATTTACTGCAATTGTCAAAAGATTACCGCAGTTGCAGGAATATTGCCACAATCGCAGCAAATATTGCAAATATCAGATCCAAATCTTCTGCCTGTCAGCTGTTAAATTGACATTCTTTTTTGTTTCTGTGCAGGATTGGATCAAAGTCATCAAGGACAGAGGAGGGTAAGTTTTGGTAAGCACCCTTTCATTTTTTTCAAAGTTTCACATTTTCTCATTTTGTGAATAATCATTTTCGGTACTAACTTGTTTAAACAACACAAACTAAAAGGAACTCATTTGTCGATTTGGGTTTAAAAAGAACAGTGTTTGCAAAACATATCACACCTCATACTTTGGATTTGGGCTTAAAATTGACGTGGGGATTAAAAATTGAACAAAGGCAAAGAATCTCTCGATTTGGTGCACTAAAATTGAACAAGCAATCAACACCTACTTTTTTGGACTTAAAATTGAACATTCGTGCTTGTATGGTGGTGTAGCTTAGTTCACATTTCAAAATTTGGAGCTTAATCAATTTACCTCGTGTCTTGAGTTTTGGGTGCACTTGCACAAATTGTTAGATTACAAACCTTTATACTTTTTTAGAAAGGCCTATTCGGGGAATGCGCTTCTTCCTTGGAGAATGACCTTAAACCGGTAATCCTTCTGATCGGTATATAAACAAGGCGTGAACCAAAATTCTATCTTATCTAGCCAATCTCAGGCGAGGTGTGTTGATGATAGTCTGGATCAGGTGAATATCCCTAAGGAGCCAGCGTGATCAACTAGGATCTTAAGTGAGTCATGCATGTACAAACCAATTGGAGAGACACCACGGACCCTTACTACAACCTTGATTAATTAGAGGCCAATCCATTTTACCTCCAAACAGATACCTTATTATAGTGAAAGGGGTTGTAGAATTTCCCCCCAAGATTCCCAACATATGTGTCCCACAGTATTTGTGTAGTGAAAGATATCTTCACTCCATGACAACAATACTTGGAAACAGAAAAAACATAGGCACCTACGTCGTGGACCTTCATGTCCTAGTAGCGTGACAATTGCTATGTGAGCTAACAAACATTCAAGCATTGGGCCTATAACATTGTATTCTGAAGCCAATTTGACCTAGATTAATCTGATTGTTCATTGTTGAGACCTCATGATAACATTGCAACTTGAAAAAGTTGTAGA
>MU225548.1:231201-255449 GCA_018584345.1 Thuja plicata
TCCACTCTCTAAATTTATTCCTTATCTATGGGTTTTGGATCCTGCAGTGCCAACTTAGAACTGGAGGAGTACTGGTTGCGTTGCATCATCTGGGTATACCACTCAATTATGTTGTGTCTCCAAACAATTGTGACCATGATGCCTACATTTATTTTTCTTAGTTGTTATATGCCTTATGACCCTTTATGACCCTTTACAATCCCTAAGATTACATCTTAGAGATCTTAAAGTGTCTTCAAGGGTCATAAGAGACTCCTAGGAGGGGCCAGGTGAGATTCCACCTTCACATGGTTGGCCTTGTTAAGTAGAGAATGTTAAACTGTTCTCAAAATAAAGAGAAGCTCAATATTTTAAGGTCCCACTCCATGCACACGAGAAATATTTTTTTTTTTTAAATATAGCATACCGTCGCAATTGCGATGGTATTCAGTGGATGACCAATGCCAGAACACTACATGTGATGTCCAGATGTCGAAATAGTTTAATAGGTGGACGTCGCATGTACAACATCTCCATCGCATACCCATCACAATATCGCCACTCATAATGTTTAACGGTGGCATACTAACCCTCATAGCCAGTGCATATTGCGATGGTCATGACCATCGTAATAACGACAGACATAGCTACCATTGTGATTCTGACACCAAAACTGCAACACAGGTCTGTGTCACTTTCTCGATGGAGTAGTGTCATAATTACGATGCATAGCCATCGGAAAGAGGTCTCAAATGTACTAGTGTTAGCCTCATTATGTGTGTCAAGAGAGTGATCCTTCCATGATACCATCCTTTACTTGTACTTGTACATTCTTCATCATGCAGTATTTCTTGGCAGTCTAACTCAGTGTACCTATCATGCCTCTCCATGTTCAAAATTATAGGGGGGGTATCTCCTGTTGGTTCTAATGCTTCCTTGGTTCGATGGAGTGAGCTATGTATTTAGTATTTTTTCCTATGTATTAGGCGGATGCAGTGGTTGGGTACCTATGTATTTTGGTGTGATGGATAATTTACCATATGGATAGTATTTCATTCCTATTTTGGAGGCATCCTTCTATCTTCGATTGATCATCTCTTTAGGCTTTGTTTACATTCTTCTCTACCTGATCATGATCTATTATAGTGGAGGTTCCAATAGTTATTTTTTGACAGTGTTTGCAGCTTCATGCTTGAGAGGTGTTCTAAATGTTCTTTCTTTATTCCTATTTTCTAGGACATTCTCTAGTTTGGATAATTCTTCAGTCCTTCATTAGGCTTTATCTCTTTTTGGAGAAGAGTTTTTCCCACTGGTTTTTCTCCTTTTTCTCCTCTTTACAAAGATTTTTTTTTGTACTTGGGTAGCTGATCAGGCCTTGTTGTCGGGACTCATTTCCTACTTTTAGTAGTTGTTTCTAGGTTTTATCTTCTCCCTAAGTGTATCTTAAGAGGGTGTGTTAGATTAATAAAGTGATTCCACTTATTAATTAAATTATTTTGATTTAATTATTAAGTCACTTATTATCTCTCTTTTACTTAAGCTAAAATTTAGGCATACAATAATTAATTCTTTTATTAATTGTTATTATGCAACCTAGATATTTCCCCTTTACAATTTCCCTTTTAGGGTTTTGGTATCCTTTTATAAGGAAACCCTCTTTGAAAATTATGAATTAATTGAGGATGTTATTGCATTGAGAGTTTTTTCTCCATTGTTTGCACAAGATGTTTCCTCTTTCATCGATCTATTTTTTTTGGTCTCCATAGCTTTTTTGCTTCTCTCTTTCTATGATAGGTTTGCATACAGGTGATTCTTGGGAGTAGTGGGTTGATAGTTTTCATAAACTCCAATATTTGTCTCTACAATCGGCGAATAGTATCCCATCCTATTGATTTTCTTTGCTAAACTATTGCCACCTATGTGGGCCCCATAAATTCCTTCATGTACCTCATATAAGGCTCTCTGGGATTCTATGGAAGTGAGACATCTTAAGAGAATTCCGTCTAGACTTTTTCTATACAAACTATTAGTGAGAAGGGTGTACCTAGAGGCTTGTCTGATAAGGGACTTCTTTTGGTTTCTAGATAGGTCAGGCTGTAGGGTATTGTATTGTAGGTAAGTATACATGTTATTGAATCATGGGGACTCAGGACCAACAAGGACACACATTGATTCTATTATCGGAGCCTTATAGTCTGGTATTGTCAATTGCTCTGCTAGAAATTGGTATTTGGTTTCATTACATGACATGTCGATCAAAGATGCTATAGTATCCATCACATCTGCTGCTTTATTTTGAACCCTTAGAATTTGTTCAAATATAATGTAATGAAAAGAAGCATGTAGTTTATCCATCAACTCTCTATATGGGACAAGTTTTTCATATTTTTTCATGTAATCATTATTGACTTGACTGATAACCAATTGGGAATCACCATAAACTCTTAGGTTCTTTATTCTCCATTGTATAGCTATTTTCAATTCGATGACCAAAGCTTCATAGTCATCTATGTTATTTGTACATGGAAAATTGAGTCAAAAAGATTTAGAAATTGCATTATTTTTGGGAGTGATGAGTACTATTCCTTCTCTTGCCCCATGGTTTGTATATGATCCATCAAAGAATAATTTTCAACCTTCTATTACCGGTTGTATTGTAAGGATTGATTCATCTGGAAACTCGGATACTATGGGTTGATGATCTGGAATTGGTGCTTCTGCCAGTTGATCAATAATAACCTTCCCTTTGATAGCCTTATGATCCATGTATTCAATATCAAACTCACTTAAGAACATAAATCATTTACTGAGTCATCCAATTAATGGTTCTTTAATCAACAAGTATTTTAATGGATCTATGTGTGCAATGAGCTTTGTTTGATGACTTAACATATAATATCTTAACTTTTGAGAAGAAAAGACAACTACAAGACATGCCTTTTCTATTTCTGAATAATTGAGTTCATAGCCCACCATAGTTCTACTGATGCGGTTGATGGACCTTTCTTTTCCCTGATCATCATGTTGTGCCAAAAGAACACCTAGTGTTGATTCCATTGCTGATATATATAACATGAGTGGTATGCCTAGAATTGATGACACCAATATAGGGGACTTTCATAGATAATCTTTGAAAGTTTGAAAATCTTTTTGGAATTGTTCTGTCCATACAAATATTATGTCTTTATGTAGTAAGTGTTGGAACGGATGACACTTATCTTCTAGTTAGGAGATGAATCTCTTGGTAGATTGTAATCTTCCTTGTACACCCCATAGTTGTCTCAGATTTGTAGGTGGTGACTGTAATCACCTAAAAATGGTCACCTAAACCCTAGACCCCCAATCTCAGAAATTAATAAGGAAACCCTAATCTTGATTATTCTAAGTCCTAAATCAAACAGACAATTCATCAAATTTGAACTGATCTAACTTAAACCCTAGGTCCTAATTATTCATCTTACTTGATTAATTAATTAATTCCTAAAATCACATTACATTGGCAAATAAACTTTATACTATTATTTAATTGATATTATGACATATTAATTAAATAAAAATACAAAATTGTCAAATAAATAAAAAAGGAATTAAATTAATTATAAAAATATAAATTGTGCATTCAAAATCAATTTAATTATTAAAAATGCATATGACATCATCAAATTGAGTTGACTGATTATCAAAATGGAAATAATCTAGTTCCACTCAGTTAACTGATTCTCCACTGATTATCAAAATGGAAACAATCCAGTTCCACTCAGTTAACTGATTCTCCACTGATTATCATTTTGGAAATATTTCAGTTAACTGTGAACTGATTTTGGAAGTTTCCAAAATAAATGATCAGTCAGTTCAGTCAATTGACTCTCTCGACCAATCAAATCACTTGCACATGGATTGTGCTTCTTCAATCGAATCTGAGCCACTCTTTTTGTTCGATCTTGACCGTCAATTCGAGAGAGATTTCTATAAAAGAGAAACTCTTTTCCTTCACAAAGGATCCTAATCTTTTATCTAAAGTTATTATACTGCATTTGCGGCTTAGCTTTCTTGCATTCTTAGCATACCTTTTATTGTTGTTTACTTTTATGTTAATCATGCAAATCTAATCTTAGAGCATATTTCAATTGGTGTTTTAAAATCAATCTTACACACTTTAATTGGTGCTCTAAAATTGGATCTTAATTTGCTTTTGATTAATTGCATCTGCATAACTATCTTAGATCATTTAGCATAGTTTTTAAATCCTTCATTTAGGTCTTCAGTGTAGTCACTGAGCTTGCAATGATCTGAGAATAAACTCATACTCCTGCCAAATAGAAGGCAACAGGTTGACTCTTTCCGACATGCAGGATGAATGAATCCATATTCATTCCTGTATGCAACTAAAGTACAATGACCATGTTGAAGTGTAATGCTAAATCAGAGGCCCACATTTAGCTAGCACATTTCTGGCGCCCACCGTGGGGCAGAATATTCAATTCCTGGCCTTATTATTAACTTTTGCATTCAATTTTGTTTGCTGTTTTGATGTTACATGTAGGTTTTCAATGATTTGATCATATCTCATAAACAGCTTGGAATCTATTTATGAAATTTCTTTTGCAAGTTGGGGATGGTATCAGGAGCCTAAAGTCCAAAAATCAAATTTTTATGATTAATTTTGTGTGATTTATAATATTTTTATGATTTTTCATAAAAAATTAATTTTGGGCACAAATTAATGAATTTCTCTAAAACAATTACATTTTTGGAAATCTCTTCCAATTTGAAATAGGGTCTATTATCTGAGTTTTTTATTTTCATGACATATAATGACCGAAATAAATACATCTTTGAAATCTGGTCTGTTTTGAAAAATAGGGTCCCTAGGGCACAAATTAAAGAATTTTTAAAAAATTCTTACTTTTTTGGAAAGCTCTCCAAAATCTAAATAGGGTCTATTCTCTGAGTTTTTTATTTTCATGACAAATAATGACTGAAATAAATACATCTTTGAAAACTATTTTTTTTTTAAAAATAGGGTCCCTAGGGCACAAATTAAGGAATTTTTTGAAATTCTTACTTTTTTGGAAAGCTCACTGATTTTTAAGAGGGGTTATTTCTTTTCATTTCTATTTTTCTGGTCTAGAGATATATCTAAAAATTTCATCTTTATGACTAGGTAAAAAGCATTAGAAAATCAAGGTGCACTTTTTCTAATTTCAATTGATTTGTATGCTTTTCCTTTGTATGCATGTTTTCTGTGTTATTGATGATCTATGCAGCACTTTGGAAATCATGGGATGAAGAAAAATTGAGAAAAACACTAATGTGTTTGATGCAGGACGTTGAAAAAGAAGACTAAAAATATAAACTACAAATGAATCATCTTGCAGGTTGCCTTTGATCGATAGAATGCAAAACATTGTGCTTGCATTTTGTTTTTGATTTCTAAAAATAGGAACCCACATGTAGGACTTCTTAAAATGAACATTTGTTTGCTTTTTTAGGAATAAAAATGATGTCAGGAAACTATGCTCTCGCCCTTTTGGGATGATAAAAAATTCAGAAATATTATTGTCATTTTCTTATTCTGCGTGAAGTGTCTTTTAGCTTTGTAAACCCAAGGAATTGCATGGACATATCCTCTCCCCTCACCTTTGTAGATCTTGGGTGTAAGAGAAATCCATACACATCCTTTAGCGTGGATACCTCTCAAGTGCTTTAACAGATCCGGTGAGAGTGGATTTCCCAACCGGTAATAGGCTAAAGCCAAGCCCTTCCGAATGGATATATAAAAAAATGTCATTGTGATTAATGTCACAGTGAACAGGTGTTGATTGTGTTATACTGGGAAGAAGATCTCCCTCAATTCCCTTGTGGTGCGTTAAAACCTATAGAATGTAACTTCTGTAGGCTGGGAGGCCTCCATAACGGAGCTAATCTGTCACAAGTATAACCACCTAAATGGATGCCTTGACTACACACTTTGTTCTAGTATCCAAAATCCCTCTATATGTTGGCGCGGAAGGTCAGAGACCGACTAAGATGTCCCAAACTTTCATGGCTCTTAGTAGAGACAACGGTCCCTTGGGAAGTGATTACCCTTGGGATTCAAAGCTTGGTGTGCCTGAGAAGTGAGTGCACATGTAAGGAGGAGCCTGTGCCTCCAAGCTTCTAAGTTGTCCGCTATGAGTAGGCGTGGTTGAACTTTGGTTCAAGTCAGAGTTCAACAGATATTGCCCTGGCTATCCTAGGATTGTGGTGTCTCTATTATTTTTACAACAAACATTCTGCTTGATGTGTCTTGCGTGGGTGAAGCATCAAAACAAACAGACACCAAGACATTCAAAACGAACATTCAAATCAAACATCAAAGTGATCAACAATTCAAAATATTCACTTCTAGGTGTTAGCTATCAACTCTTGTCCGAGTTTCTGTATCCACTATCAAACTCTGGAAATCTATCAACTTGTTGTCCAATTCTGTATTCTGATGTGATGGTTCTGTCCAAATTTTCAGAAATCTATGTTCTCATCAACATCATTGCTAGTCTATCTTTGACTGCGATCTGTTGACAGTCTGACTTGTTGCTATTTTGAAATCTGATTTCATTGTGCTAGTCCAAGTGACTTTTTATCTTATCTTTTTTGTCTGCACTATCCTTATCCTGAGTTGCAAGAGTAGGTTCGTTAACCTTGACCCAAGATCGGAGTCATTGCTTTTCCTTTTCAGTTGGACTTTATCTCCTTTGTCCTTTGGTCTTGGACTCAATCAACACTTCAGCTATCACTTCAGCACATGTTAGTCAATCAATTAATTCATCATACCTCCTCTTCAATCTTCTATGCAAGCGCATCAACCCAATCTTAATATATCTAAAAGAAAATGGGCTAAACTGTATGGTCCTAACAATGCACAAGAAGAGATTCTTATGGCAGCTTTATCAAAACAACTTCAAACTATGCAATCTGAAATCCAAGAATTAAAGGGGGAAAGGGATACACAATCCAACAAGTCCTCATCAAGCTCAATCTATCCTTTTCTATTTGATCATTATCAAGGGAGTGGCTCCAAAGCCCTAAAAGATGCTAAAAACACCACGAAGTCTTCCTCCAAAGGGATTAGTAACATCATGAAAGAAAAACCTTGGGTTAAATGCATGAGAGACTTCACTCCTTTGGGGCAATCTTATGAATCTGTGTTAGAAGAACTTCTTGATAAAGATCTCATCACATTACCTCAAGCCACATCACGTGGACGAAGATTCTTGAGTAACTATTGTGCATATCATCAACATAATGAGCATAAAACTTCATCTTGCATGGAGTTGAAACATAAAATCCAAGATCTCATAGATGATGGCATAATCAAAGTTGAAAATCCTAATGTTTCATCTAATCTCAAGCATGATCAATATCAAGAATCCATGTCTAGCAATGGTTTGCAGATCACATCTACTTCTTCTTCCATTCCTCCATCTCCTAAAGCTTCACCGTCTCCATTAATAACTGACCCTAATGATGACTACGTCTACCCTCAAGGAATACCTCTAAAAGAGATCCAAGATAATCTTCATATGACTACAAGTCCTTCTCAAGCTTCAAATATCATCGACCCAAAGCATCCATGTGCTTCAATGCTTATCATGCCCATTCCAAATGATTGTCCATCGGTGTGTCAAGAATCTACTATGCAGATCAAAACTCCTACCGCATCCTTCAAAGTTGCTCCATGTCAAGAGGGCAATCCAAAGTGTGAAGAAAAAAATATCTGTAATGATCAAGACCAAGACACCATCCATATTTATCCAATAGTTGACCAAAGTCACATACCTCAAGAGTCCCATGATGATTTCATCATCCCCTTCCATGTCTTCCCAGAAGAAACTCTTACATCTCCTATATCTTATCCATCTCCCAAGAGATATCAAGATATCCTTTCTGGCATCTCTAATGGGCCTATTGAAAATAAAGTTTGTACACCATCTAAAGATCCTTGTCAAGATCAGAGCATCCCACCATCTCCTTGTCATGCTCCTCAATATCCACCTCAAGAAAACATCGTTCCTACAACTCCCCTGACTCCCAAATGGTCTATTCAGTCATTGAACATGAATCCTCCTATTATCACCATGTTTACTCTTACCTACGCTGTCAGATCATTCCTGATGGACTAACCAAAAATGAAAAATGACACCTCATCTGCAATACCTCACGGTATGTTCTTGTGGCCAACGATTTGTATAGGCGAGGATTAGATGATACTTTGCTTAGGTGTCTAGAAAAAGAAGAGTCTAACATGCGTTGTCTAAAGTCCACAAAGGAATTTGTGGTTCTCGTTCTAATGGTCTGACTCTATCCCAAAAACTACTTAGAGCAGGGTATTATTGGCCATACATGGAGAAGGAAGCTATCAGGTTTGCAAAGACTTGTAAGAAATTTCAGTTGCATGGCAATCTTATACACGCTCCAGTAAGGGAGCTCATTCCTTTTGTAACACACTGGCCCTTTCAACAATGGGCATTTGATCTAATTGGGTAGATTTACCCCTCATCTTCTAATGGACACAAGTTCATTATCACAGCTACTGAGTATTTTACCAAGTGGGTTGAGTTGGTCCCGCTCATTAAAGCGACAAGACAACAAGTCTCGCTATTCATTCTGAACTACATCATTTTTCCCTATGGAATACCTTCCTCCATCATCACGGACAATGGAGGTCAATTTAAGAACAACATTATGGATGAGTTGTGTGAAAATTTTGAAATCACACAACACTGTTCTTCAATCTATTACCCACAAGGTAATAGGCAGGCTGAGGCCTCAAATAAAAATTTGTTGAAAATCTTACATTGTACAGTGAACAAGTCTGGAAGGGATTGGCACCTGCAGATCAATCCTGCATTATGGGCTTATAGAACAAGCATCAGAACGCCTACAGGGGCAACCCCATTTGCATTGGTATATGGGGCAAAAGTAGTCTTATCCCTAGAGGTAGAAATCCCATCTCTTAGGGTTTCTTTGCACAGACTCGTACCAGATGAAGAGTACAGAGTTTTGAGACGCCAAGAACTAGAGCTGCTAGATGAACGTCGAAAAGTGGCCTTTGATCACCTCAGATTTTATCAGAAAAGAATGTCAAGAGGATACAACAAGAAAGACAGACCTAGAGAACTTCAGGTGGGAGACCTTGTGTTGAGAGAAAATCCCCGTAATCAGTCACATAGAGAACAAAAGGGGAAGTTTGAACCCAACTGGCTGGGTCCTTATATCATTACTGTAGCATTTGGCTCTAGAGCCTATTGACTCTCCACACCTGAAGGAGATCTGCTTTGAGAGCCCATCAACACTCTCCATCTAAAGAAGTTCTACACCTAAGGCATTCTCGGTGATCAGCACCATGTACATAGTAATGTCCTGAAAAAACCTAAAAATTGGAAAAATTCCTTAAAAAATGATCATCTTGGAGAAAACCTAGCAATAGGCGCCTTGATGTATCAATCAAAAAAATTAAAAAAATGGAAAAATATAAAAATTGAAAAAGAAGAAAAAGTGCCTTGGTGAAAACCTGGTAAACAGGCGCCATGGTAGCAAAAAAAGAATCTCTGCCAAGAAGGTGAAAACCTGGTAAATAGGCACCTCTTGTACTCAGCACTCCATCTATCAATGCTCAATCTTGGCATCAATCCTTTGCTTTAGTTTGTACA
Organism: Thuja plicata; assembly: GCA_018584345.1. Classification (NCBI taxonomy): domain Eukaryota; kingdom Viridiplantae; phylum Streptophyta; class Pinopsida; order Cupressales; family Cupressaceae; genus Thuja; species Thuja plicata. Next base: position 240,873 of record MU225548.1, read on the forward strand.
TAGATTTTAGTCACTTTCGTGACACTTTGGTTCTTTTGAGAACCCTCTTGGCTTGAAACTGATCCAAAGTCATAACCTGGGGGCACTCAAATCGGATTTGTCATCGTAGTATGAATCAAGTCAGTTATCAGTGTTTGCTACTTGGGGCATGGGTCCCCAATTTGGTCACATCTTTGGCTTACACCAGAGTCAGTAATCTTTTCATTTCTGAAGGACAACTCGCTACTGACACAAACAGGTGTTTCTCAACACCACAACCAACAGTGTTTCTTAACACTACCTTTGGATACCTATGTGTTTCTTAACACACATTGGATATCACAAATGTAGATGACAGATTGATAGCAATCAGACACAAAGCACTCACAAGCACAGCAGTGTTTCTCAACACCTCATACATATATACATCTGAAAACATTGAAAATGGTTGAAGTATGTTGAATTTCTATTCGTATGTTGTCTGTTCTCACTGATTTTGCTAAGATTTTCTTTGTCTACTGCGTGTTGGTGTGGTCCCGATGATCCAGCAACATCAAATAATCAGGGTGTATATGGTAAGATCTCCTGCATTAAGGCGGAAAAGCTTCACATCCCTTGATCCTCTTTATTTGTATGCCAAGGTGAGGTCGGTACTATCTCCTTGTTTGTTATTTATCTGTTTGTTTATGCAAGATCACACTCATGGTTATCTTGGCTTTGAATGCCTCGATACTGGTGTACTCTTGCCACATCAATTGGAAACAATGTTCAGGTCATCTCGGCTATTGTGCCTCAATGCCTACGTTGGTTTCCCATATATTATCTGATAAAAGTCATATTCACATTCTTATGGTCGTAGTGGCACCAGTAAGGATTGTATCGACTCCGATGCTCCAAAAATGCTCAATGATGAAAATTTTCAAAGTTAAAGCTCAATGACTACACCTTAGGTTGCATTCGTTGCATTCATGTTAGTCTTGCATCTGCATCTGCATCTGCATAGTGATGAAATCAGCATAATAACTTTATCTCTATCCAATGTGAAGGATCTAAGATTCTAATCGATCAATCTTCTCATCGTCAAGTGGTCATGACACCCCTTTCTAAATCAATTGTCCTAATTCTATTTTCAGGATCAAAATCAAAATCTAAATTTGACTACTTGCACAACCAATAGAAATCTCTCATGCTTTTCTTCTAATCAATCCATGTATCTTAATTTTGGTCAATCTCGGTCACACGGGACCTCTCATCAAGTACAGATTATGTCCTAACCATGTCGGACCTCTTTCTAATCAGATCAGTTTCTTCCTAAATTGTCTCATCAATCACATTGCTTCTCATCACTGGGGCACCTAGCCATATTTTGATTTCACTCCCGAGGGTGTAGGATTAGGACATCAACATTCCAGTGATTACATCCTCAATCAAAACCCCATCGCTTGGGGCATCTCATCTTCATCGCATGAAATCAAGTTGAGATCATCTTAAATCAAAGGCAACCTAATAAATGATCTTATACAGTGGTGAATACACTCGAAACCAGACAAGATCGGTCTTATACAGGCTATTCATTATTGAAACTAGATACATTGATAAAATTGGCTTCATCACTTTAAATCAAGTCAATTTTATTGCTAATCAAATCTCTTAACGGTAATCAGTTTCATCGCTTCAAATCAAACTAGTTATCCATTCAAACCAATCAAAAAGGTTTAAGCGGTCTTGACAGATGTTCAATTTCATCGCTTCATATCAAACTGAGCATTCTATTTTAAATCTTTTGATCGATCTTCATCCAATCAAGCTCAAAGTCGTTCTTCTTCTTCAAAAGAATAGTTTCATCGCTTCAAATCAAAATAAATAGATTCCAAGCCGTTTATGAGATATGATCAAATCATTGAAAACCTGCATGCAACATCAAAACAACAAACAAAATTGAATGCAAAAGTTAATAATGAGGCCAGAAATTGAATATCCTACCCCATGGTGGGTGCCAGAAATGTGCTAGCTAAATGTGGGCCTCTGATTTAGCAGTACACTTCAACATGGTCATTGTACTTCAGCTGCATATAGGAATGAATATGGATTCATTCATTCTACATGTCTGAAAGAGTCGACCTGTTGCCTTCTAGTAGGCAGGAGTATGAGCTTGCTCTCAGATCATTGCAAGCTCAGTGACTACACCGAAGACCTAAATGAAGGATTTAAAAACTATGCTAAATGATCTAAGATAGTTATGCAGATGCAATTAATCAAAAGCTAATTAAGATCTAGTTTTAGAGCACCAATTAAAGTGTGTAAGATTGATTTTAAAACACCAATTGAAATATTCTCTAAGATTAGATTTGCATGATTAACATAAAAGTAAAAAACAATAAAAGCTATGCTAAGAATGCAAGAAAGCTAAGACACAAATGCAGTATAATAACTTTAGATAAAAGATTATGATCCTTTGTGAAGGAAAAGAGTTTCTCTTTTATAGAAATCTCTCTCGAATCGACGGTCAAGATCGAACAAAAAGAGTGGCTCATATTCGATTGAAGAAGCACAATCCATGTGCAAGTGATTTGATTGGTCGAGAGAGTCAGTTAACTGAACTAACTGATCAGTTATTTTGGAAACTTCCAAAATCAGTTCATAGTTAACTGAAATGTTTCCAAAATGATAATCAGTGGAGAATCAGTTAACTGAGTGGAACTGGATTGTTTCCATTTTGATAATCAGTCAACTGAATTTGATGATGTCATATGCATTTTTAATAATTAAATTGATTTTGAATGCACATTTTATATTTTTATAATTAATTTAATTCCTTTTTTATTTATTTGACAGTTTTGTATTTTTATTTAATTAATATGTCATAATATCAATTAAATAACAGTTTAAAGTTTATTTGCCAATGTAATGTGATTTTAGGAATTAATTAATTAATCAAGTAAGATGAATAATTAGGACCTAGGGTTTACGTCAGATCAGTTCAAATTTGATGAATTCCCTGTTTGATTTAGGACTTAGAATAATCAAGATTAGGGTTTCTTGATTAATTGTTGAGATTGGGGGTCTAGGGTTTAGGTGACCATTTTTAGGTGATGACAGTGACATGTCAAGGATGTCCTTAACCTTTCCTGGATCTACTTCAATTCCTCTATGTGATACAATGGAACCAATGAGTTTTCCAACAATAATTCCGAATGCGCACTTCTTTGGGTTGAGTCACACCTTGTATTCTTGCATTCTATCGAATATCTGACCCAAAACTTGTAGATGAGTTTCTCTGAGTGTTGACTTGGCTAGTATGTCATCGACATAATCCTTCGTTGTTTTACAAATCAAATCATGAAATATTGTTGTCATGGCGCATTGATAGATGTCATCTTCATTCTTGAGGATAAATGGTATCACATTCCAACAATAAGTACCCCATGCACAAGTAAATGGTGTTTTATGTTGAATTTTTGGTGCAATTTTAATTTGGTTATAACCTTAGAATCCATCCATAAGTTACAACATTTGATGTCATGTTGTCAAATCTATGATCATATCGATGTTCGGTAATGGGAAATCATCTTTTGGTAATACTTTGTTTAGGTCCCTGAGGTCTTTACATATTTGAATCTGACCACAATGTTTTGTAACCGACACTAAATTTGATATCCAGTCAACATATGGGATGGGTCTTATGAAGCCTGCACCTAGAAATTTCTTTAGTTTAGGTTTGACAAGTAGAGAAATGTGAAGATGCATTTTTCTTAACCTTTATTTTACTGGCTTTGCGTTTGGAAAAAGTGGTAGGCGATGTAGTATGAGATCTGGATCCAAACCTGGCATGTCAGCATAAGACGAAGTGAAGTTGATCTTTTGTTCTTTGAAAAATCCAAGAAACTGTTCTCTTTCCTTACTTAGGGGAAAAGGATTTAGCCAGGTAGATGTTCTTAGGCTTATTTTCATCTCCTAGATTCACTACCTATGTTTCCTCTGCTAGCAATGTTGATTATTCTTCTTTTAAGGGGAGGAGGTCCAACTTTCCATCCTCTAGCGCCTCAAAGAGGTTTTCACCAGAAGATACCTCCTTTATCTTCATTTTTTCATGGTCAGAAAGTGCCTTTTGGTTTTCACTTAATGACTCTTCTTTTTTATTTTTATTTTTACTTTTGCAACTGGAAAGATGAGCCTCCTCCCCAAAGTATGTTGATCTTCCTAAGTCAAAGGAGATTCCTGCCTTGTGATCTCCTGATGGTATTCCTTCACGAAGCCCCATGAAGTCTGCAATGGCTTCATCATTTTCAAAAATTTCTATGTCAGGACGTCCTTGTTGGTCCCAATCTATTAACTGGGGGTAGACTAAACAAAGGTTAGTGTGGGAGGAAGCCTCAGTTTGGGCGAATGGAATTGCAATATAGTTCTAACAAATCTGGAATGGGAAGTAGATGCACCATCTAAGGAATGGACATCGACATGTTTATCAATATAGGGTTGATCTTCTAGGTTTAGTTGGTTGAACATGTCATTGAGGTTTATGGTACTAGTGGATCGAGGGGAATATCAAGGAATAGGCGATTTAGAGTCATGGAGGGATAACCACTCATACTTGTGAAAATCAGTCATGCTAGAACACTCATCGGGTATTTCACTTTCCACATCATCCAAGATTTCCTAATTAAGGATTATTTGGGAATTTTTGGTTTCCACTTTTGGTGGAAATAATTGCTGGAGTATATTGTTGACTGGGTTATATCCTTGATTTTCCCCCAGTTTGATTCAGCAATTTCTTGTCGATCTATTGAAATATCTCAGACATTTGTACTTTTTATGGCCTAACAATATCCTAGTCCTCTTTTATTCCTTTGAGTTGGTGGTAAAGACAATTCGATCAATACCTGTTGTCTTTCCCCCATACCAGTTTTGCCATCATATCCATATTGTTGCAGCATAGTATATCCAGTTCCATATTGTGTCAAGGGTATCTATATTGTTGGTGTCCCTTGAGGATCTTGATATAACCAAGTGTTAATGTCTAGATCAAAGGGGTTTTCTTCAGCTATGTCTCCCCATTTAACAAATGTAGTAGGCTGACATCTAAATATGACTGGTTTTGGAGCTTCAATTATTTCCATTGGTCTAGGCATTCTGTATGATCTGGGAGATAAAGGTATGTTGGTGATGGTGAAAAATTCCTCATAGCGATATTCACCACACCCTTTGGCTTAGATTAATATTTTGACTGCCTTGCTTGGTATATCCTTTGGAATGGAATCAGAAGTGGAAGGAATACTTGCTTCCTTATTCGATGGTACTTGATTACCTGCACTACCTCTTATAGTGTTATAATATTGAAAGGGGTTGGGATCTCCCTCTATGATGATCGATGTTCCTTGGTCGGTAATTTTGATGCATTGATGATATGTCGAAGGGACAACTTGCATGTCAAGTATCCATGGCCTTCCAAGCAACATGTTATATCCTAGATCAAGGTCTAGGATTTGGAATGGAGTGCTCTTTATTATTGGCCCTATCTTGACTCATACTATAAGGATACCTTTAGATGACCTTTCTTCTTCATCATATGCTCTGATATTGATTCTTCTAGTGACATGAATACTGGATTCTAAGTAACCAAAGATTTTTATTACATTTAGACTACACATGTTTAATCTAGCCCCACCATCAATGAGGATTCGTTCGATTGTATGCTTATGCACTTTGATAAGAAAATACATTGGATCATTGTGCAGAGATTTGTGTGGTGGTACATCCTAGTCTGTAAACATGGCATGTTTGATGGCAGAAATATAATTGACCATGGTTTGGAAATTTTCTAGAGATATGTCTCGTGGGACAACTGTATTTTGAAGAGCTTACTCCAAAGCTTTCTTATTCTTAGGGGTAGGCGTAATAGATAAAAATTGGAGATTTGGGTAGGTGTGCACTTGATTTGATCCACTAAATTGGGTTGTGGATTTTGTGTGGGAATTTCTGGTGTAGCAAAAGTAGAAGGCGCTCCTTGTAGGACAACTTGGGAACAATGTGTTGTAACAATGCATTTGGCATTATTATCTCTTATAGTGATGGTAGAAACTTGGCTTTCTGTGGGATTTATGCAATTTATCATACTATCAGAGGTAGAATATGTATAATTGACCTACTTGGACTGACTACTAGATGCAGCGGCTTTCCCTTTATTATGGTTATGAAAAGGATAATTGAAGATGGTATGATCTATGGTACCCTTGTATTGAGTATTATTGACATTGATTATTCCTTGTTCAATTAGGTCTAGTATAGTGTTTTTCAATCAATAGAAATTGGACATCTTATGGACCTTGACCTAATGATACTCGCAAAAATCATTATCGTTCCACCAGTTAGGTTTCACAACACCTGCTCGAATTCCCTGATTTCTGGCAAAGTAATTGTATTGGCTTTGATAAACTTTTTCAGTGTTGATTCAATCGATTCTCCTAGTGGGGTGTACTCATGTTTCTAAAAAGGAAATAATTGTTGGCGTTGCATGTTGGGTTGATTCAGCGATACCAATGTCGCTTGAGTAGTTGGCGTTTGAACTTGGGTATTTTCTCGTGGGGTTTGCATTGCAAGTGTTTGATTTGCCATGGGTGGCCCTTGCAATGTAATCTTGGGTTGAGCGTAATTGACCGTCTTAACATCAATGACATCATCATTGGTGAGATTTTTATTTTTGTTCTGCCACTTAGCTTTATTAGTTGGAATTTTGGTGGTGGTTGTTTGAGTAGGATTCACAAGGATTCCTCTTTTGGCGAAATTTTGCTAGCATCTAACACCTCGCTCTATCAGTTGTTTAAAATTGGGAGCGAGTTGGAGTTCTTTAGTAAAACACATGTCCGAGATCAGATTATCCATGAACATGACTATTAGATATTTCTCAGAAACATCATACATGATTCTGTTGGTTGTGTTTCTCCATCTTTGTAAAAATTTGACAAAGGGTTCCCCTTCCTTTTGTTTGATATCACAAAGGTCCTTGATGCTGACCTTGCATTCTATGTTGTGATGGAAGTGAGCAATAAATCTTTTAGCCAGCTCGCCCCAATAGTGATTACCATGTGGTAAGTTATTCTTTCATCATGTGATAGGATTAACTCCTCTATCCAAAAATGTATAGGTCAATACTAAAGACATTGCATTTAAGTTGACTGATAATCCATGAATTTTTTTAAGGTAATCCTAACTAATTTATATTTATAACTTAAGAATTTCTAATTTTTATGTGCTTACAAGTTTTCCATTCAAATTTATACCCAATGCTTTTCTTAAATTGTAAATTAGAGTGTTTGCCTGATGCAAGAGGTGTTCCCTCTAATATTAATTTAAAACTCAAAAGACCTAGAAAATAAAAGAGACTCTCTATTTTCAAAGTAACACTTAGATTGAAACAAAGAAATAAAATATTATCTTCATCGAATCTACAACACAAAAATTATAGTCATGACCTCTCAATAAAATTTATGTAGAATGATGAAAATAGGAGAAAAGCTCCTATAAATGGTACAACTATATCTCTCTCTTTAATGGCCCGTAGATTTGTCACACATTCTTCCAGCGATAGTCTCTTTTGTTACAAAAATGAAGTATTGAATTGTTGGATCTTTTTTCTAGGATGAAGCAAAAATTAATTTCTCTAAACAAAGGTCATTACCATTTAAAATACTTGCTTCCAACCCCCTATTTGTAGACCCACCAATAGGACTAACCTTCTAGGTCCCTTATCCCCACCAAATATTTTTTGATTAATAGCCATATTACTCTCATTATCTTTTTTTCTAAACCCGCCATTAGATCTAGTCTTAGTATGTCATCTACCTCCACCAATTATCCTATTGTTAATAAACCAACTATCCACCATCTTGTGTTGTGAAGTTGCCCCTCCCATAAAAAAATAAAACCCTTCATATTATTACTCCCTCTAGGATTTTTGTGACCCTCTCAAATTGAGTTTGACAATCTAACTGAGTATTTTAATAATGTTGAGAAGGTACATAGTAGTGCTAGTTGAAAAATATTTGATAGTGGTATTTTCTTAGCTTGTGAGGGTCTTGACTCCAAAATCAAGACTTTTAAAGATAACTTTAATTTACCACAAAACAATGAGTGATCCAAAAATAAAAATGTGAGGATGAAAATGAGAATATTTTCCTTCTATATGTAACTTGCTAGTGATGATTTTAAAGCTAAAATCAAACTAATTATTTTCAAAAGATTTGGGCTAATACTAATAGCTTCAATATTATATTTTATAATATTAAAATGACCTAAAAGAGGGAACAAACTAGGTTGAGAAAATATGACTTTCTAATAGCATGATTTGAATAAGGTGAATTGACTTTGCAAAACCTTTATATTAAACTCTATTTCTAACATTTCCATGCTACATAGAAGCTTCCTCAAGAGAAAAAAATCAATTATTTGGGATATGTGCAAAAAACTCATTCTCAATCATTCCAGAAAAGATAGAGGTTTTGGGCCTAAATAATAAAGTCATTAAAGATAAATATGAATTTCTCAAAGAAAAGTGGGAAGAGATCAATGGTTTAAAGGAATTGTCTTCAATGTTGTTTATTGCTACTATTTGTTTGTTATTACCCTGTTGTTGTTTGTGCTTTTTGATATTATTTTTCTGGTTGCACTTCATCTTCTATATGGTTGTATTCTCTTCTATTTTTTCTGAGGATTTTTTGTATCTTGTTTCACCTTGTTATATAAGTGGTTGTACCCTTTTAAAAACCTGCCCTTACTAATACAAATTTAGTAACTTTAAAAATTCAGTTTAATTGATTTCAATCCAAATTACAACATTTTTGCATATAGTTAGAAGTTTCAAGTTTTCAAAGGTATGAAACTTATAAGCATTTTTTTCTTTCTTTTAGACCTTATATCTACGTTTATAAAATATCATCATCAAATAGCATCATTTGTTAACAATCACACATTATATAATACTTTTACATTGTTACAACCTTGTCACAAATATTATATAATTTTTACATAATAAGAACTCTCCAATATTTAATTATGACATACCTTTATTTCATTCCATCTTCCATTATATCATCTCACAAGCATTTTTTAATAGTTCAATTAGTACACTACATTTCCATGGTAACATTTAATACAACTATTTTTAAAAGGCAATAACATATTTTTAAAAAGTAAGATATGAAATGGAGTTGTGATGATGTGGGGTTTATATCTCTAAACGGCATGGTAGGAAGATGTCAGTACATGATGGAACAATACTTGTAAAAAGAAATGCTGATTCTCATAAAGTGATTTGGATAAAATGGAGCTGAAGGGTATCCATTCAGGAGTATAATACATTTAAGAATTAAATAGAACGTTGTTGATATGGGGAGAAAAGGTCCCACTTAGAAGTTTTGATGTTAAGACAGAATTCCACTGAATAAGAACTGTTTCCTCGATTAAACGGAATGTTGTTGTCTATATAGAAAGAGAGGTTCCACTTAAAATTTTGGTGACAGAGAGGGTTCCACTGAATAAGGACTAATGCCTTAACTCTGAAGAGAAAAAAAAAAACCCCAATTTATAAACTGGTTTTTGTGAAAGGCATCATCAGTCATGCATCCATAGATTCTACAATTCAGACAACCATAGTAGCCATGTTTCAACTCTTCAGACAGGCCTGAAGCAAATGGAAAGCGTATTGCAGACATTTATAGATAACAAGAATGCATACAACACACCATAAATATCAGTCATGGACTCATGAGCCTGGTCCGGCCTCCCCTAAAACATTATATTAAAGTTGAAGAAATCAAATCAGAAGAAGCAAAGTAGTGTGAGGCTCTAAGCAGGCCATTCGAATCGCAAGGTCAAGACACCAGATTCAACATTGCGAAGCTTCAAGCAAGCTTCCTGCACCTTTGTCCCCTGCACACGCTTGATGCTGCTATTTCTATACAGGCAGTTCTCCTTGCACGGACACACCACCTTCCTATCTTTTATGTTCTCCTCTATAAGGGGTTTCAGATCCATTGTAGCATCTCCCATCTTGTCATCCAGTCCAAATGCATCGTTATCCCACAATTCCTGCAGATCATCATTAACATCTGTATATCAGATCATATTGGGAACACACTCTAAATTTTGACTGTTTCACAGCTAAATTGTTCTATCCATTCAAATATTTTGTATATGTCATTTCGTCAAACAATTCACACACACCAAAAAAGTTGAATGAGGAGATCTCACCACTTTGAGTAAACAATCATTCCTATTTTCTACAGGAAATCTAAAATCTTCATTCCAAACTGGATCAAGGTTATTCTTCATCACTCGAGTTCTGTACACCTGTGAGAAAAACAGGGTTAAATTTCATATATCTGAAACAGGGGAATGGAGGGAGGGAAGAAACCCTAATACACCTTATATTCAACATTATTGCAGACAAAATTAAAGAGTTGAGAGAGATTACGGACATGGCTGCCAAGGGTGAGGATAACATAAGGATCACTGCTCCGGAAATCTCTGATTACTAATTCTTCTCCTTTCACCACGCGCACTTTGAGAACAGGAGACATTTCTGTTTGCCTTGGCTGATGAATTTCCTCTGTCTGAGTGCCTCCTTATAAAGCCTTCTGATGCCATGGAGCAGTAGCTTTTATCTGCATAAAGATCTGCAGGAACTGAATAAGAATAATGAATAGGTTAAAAAGATGTGGACGAGAGAAGAAACAGAAGCAAAAGAAGATGGAATAAAATAAAGTAGTTAAAAATGTTGAATTCAGTAACTTAGGGTTGCAGTTAAAATGGAGAATTTGCTCATCTATTGCGTGAGAGGAATTTGGGAATGACGTATTACTGGATGATCTGTCTGAAATTTTTTGTAAAGCAGTCTAATAATGTTAAGGGGACAAAAATGGGGCGAGATGGAGATGAATATTGGGGCAGTGGGGAAGCTGAAAAAGGAAACGTGTTTTGTGAAAGGTTCAAATCTTGTGGAAGAGAATTGACTGCTTTCACACTTCATATTATTTATGAATTTATTTGAAGTTGAAGACCTGATTTGGATTATCAAGAGTCTGCAATGGTTTAGGAGGATCCATTTTTTTGGTTTTTAGACGTCGTGTTTTTCCTTTTTCAGGGGAGTACGCTTTCTCTGCCATTGGTGTGACCTCTCTTCAACAAAGATTTTTTTTCATAACTTTCCTTCATAATTCATGAGACTTTCCTTCGTAATCCATATGAGACTTTCCTCTCAAATGATCACTTTCTTCGAGAGATGTATACCTGGAAATGCATTTTATGCCATTTCTAAAAGACAAAAATGAAAACAAATTCAGGAAACCTATTAGCTGTTAGAATTTTTGCAATTTGTGGGAGCAGCAACATAAAGATTATGATGTAATAATAAAGAGCAGCAACATAATAATTATGTACTTAAATACCATGTGGGCATATTCCAAGGATATGGGCCTCGATATGATTTGAAAACTTCTTCCTCAATTTTTCTCCCTACAAACTATTTGTTCAAACATTCAATATTTCAACATTTAAATATCTCACTAGCTTGATATTCTAATTATATTAGTTATTAATAAATGTTTTTGATTAATTTTTAAATTGGTAGTTATTTTTTAATATATATATCTCTTCTTCTCTATTTATCTTCATCTCTACCTCTTTCTAGACATGTCTCCCTCTCTTCATCTATCAATCTTTCTCAATGTCTCTCTTCCTCTCCTCTTCCTCACTCTATATCTATCTCTTTGCCTCTCTCTCTCTCTCTCTCTCTCTCTCTCTCTCTCTCACGCACACACACACACACATCAAATCCATCTCCATCTTTCTATCTCTCCCTCTCTCATTATTTTCATCTCCCCCTGTTTATATATTTATCCCTCTCCTTCATTGTCCCCATATCCATCCTTGTCCCCATCTCTTCTCTCACTCTAACCTCTATCTAAACAGACCAAAACTTTCCTTAATTGACCTTCTACACCTCTTCGGCACACCCATTGCACACTAAGCTGTGATTGCTAGTTCTATTTATATGAAGTTAATACAATATTTGACATTTAAAGTAATGCCCCAACTTTGGTTTATTTATGAAATTAATATTGATGTTCTTTTTTTAGATGTTAAAATTGTTATACTGATTTTAGTATGTTATTAATGTAAAATTTTAAGGTGAATTTTTTGGTTTATATTTAGGGTTGTAGAAGTGATCTTTGTGTGTGTCAGATTGAATTTGTGGTGCAGATTTAAAATTGAAATTTATGATTAGGATTATAGATGCACATGTAATCTAATAATAATATAGGTGTTTACAAATACCTTTAGAGAATCTACAAAATTTCAAGTGTAAGTTCTACACCATCAAACTTTAGGTGGATTCATTCAATGATAGTAAATCAAGCTTGAGAACATCAAACAAGCATTCAAAGTGATCCTTAAATGATGAAAAGCCATTGTCAAATTTTTTGTCTATTTATAGTCAAATTCATAGAGTGATCAATAAATTTATATCTCAATCATAGATACTAGAGATACACTATATGATCAATTTCCTTTTAGGTTAATCTTCAAATACAATATCATACCATGCAATTCAAGTAACTCACATTTTAGTTGACCCATAATGATGTCAAATAGAAAAGCCTACAACAATTTTGACATGAAAATTTGTGGTACATATGTACAAGCTTGACACTAATTCAGATTAGTTTCCCACTATTTTAAATACATTAACCAAGATAGGAAGTAGGATATTTAAGGACCTAGATTGATTTTAGGGATGAGTAATGTCAAGTTTTAGATTATTCACCACCTTTTGGCCCCCTTGTTTCCATGCACTTATCAAATATATATTGGAGTTGATGAAAACTATCAACCCTACAGCTCCTAAGAATCACCTACATGCAAACACATGTCACAAAAAGAGAGAAACAAAAGCTATCGAGGCCAGAAATGACAGATTTGTGAAAGAGGAAACATCCTCAATTGATTCAATAATGGAATACAAAATACAAGATGATTTGAGATCAATCAGACTTGAATTACCAAATACAAAGAGATCAAACTTTATAAAAGGTGATCAAAACCCTAAAAGGGGAAAACCTAGGTTGCATGATAATAATTAATAAAACAATTAATTATTATATGCCTAAAGTTTAACTTAAGTGAACTAGAGATAATAAGTGGCATTTTGGTGGATATCTTGGATGTTTCAGGTCTTTGGATCGTTTTCCTTGCATGGGATGACTCATTTTTATTTGTTACATATGTTCTTACAGCTTTATGTCATTCATGATCATTGTAGACATCTTTCTGTAGCATTTCATTTTTGCAAACGTACTGAGATAAAGTTTCATCATTGCATGCTTGGGATCTTGCATGTTTTGTGTTTGTTTGTACTCGCACTACATAATAAAGTGTCATGGGGGGTTTGATCTACCTTTGTCAAGTGAGTGTTCCTTCCACGACATTAGCCTCATTATGTGTGTCTAGACATTGATCATCCTTGATGGTATGTGCACCAAATTGTGAACCAAAAAGGGGGGTATAAGTGGACACTTTTTTTTGAAACCGGGTAAACCTCAATTTGGAAAAGACTTTTGAGGGTCATGCACTCAAAATAAGAAGATGTGTAAAAAAAATTATTTGTATTACTCTAAATCTAGTTTCTAAAATACTAATTTTTTTTTAAAAATGATAAGATTAAGAGGGTCAAACCTTGCGCACACGAAAACATGTTCCTAATTTTTTTAGAAAAACATAACATAGCTATTTTCGTGCACTGTACAAAAGATATAGTTATATTCAATATTTTTCAAATCCCTTTGGTAGGATGATAGGTAAGAGTGAGATCTAGAAGTTATGTATTTTTTTGTAATTTTTTGATAAGTATTTTTTTCTATGATTTTTTGAAGTGACCGCATCTTGAAAGTTTGGTACTTGTTCGTGCGTTGGGCATAACTTGCATCAAAATAATCGAAAATAAATATTTTTAAAAAGTGTATAGAATCAAGTGTAGAACAATAATATGTAATTTACTTTTAACTTGGTTAAGTATATCAAAAGTTATTAAAAAAATGGTAGACATATGTTTGTGAGGACAGTCAAGACACTGGTAAAGAAAATTAAAGTTTACTATGCTAATGTTGTCCAAAAATAGAAAAATTGGTATGGTTAGAAAGATAAGAAGACGTATGAGATTATGGTGAAAATTATAGAGCTACCCTGTTGACAAATTGCAAACCTGATGAAGATAAAGTTGAAAATTCATCTTACAAGGTGAAAAAATGTCTAAAAGAACAAAAATGGAGGGAAAATGAGCCTCCAAGCCTTTGGATCATTTTCTAAGCCTCTTCCCAAGCCATAACCTGATCAGGTTTCTAAATTTAAAATAAACCAATCAGGTTCTAAAAAGAAAAAAGTACATTTTCAACTCCTCCATAACCCCATCGGGTTCTGGAGATTAAAATGTACAACTTCCACTTCTTCAAAATCTGATCGGGTTATGAAGAAGTAAAAATTATACATTTTACTCTCTCTCTCTCTCTCTCTATCAATCCTCCTTATTTCTTTGTTTTTCAGAATCCG
>MU225548.1:255573-270058 GCA_018584345.1 Thuja plicata
GAGCCTCTCTCTCTCTCTCTCTCTCTCTCTCTCTCTCTCTCTCTCTCCATTCTTAGTTTTTCAGAACCCGGTCAAGTTCTGAGGGATTAGGAGCATTGAGCCTTTATGTTCTCATAACCCGATCGGGTTCTTAAGTCCTCAGAACCCGATCGAGTTCTATTGAATTAGGAATGTTGCTTGCTTCAACGGTCTTAAAATAGTCATTGAAATTTGTCCCGAGGTCCCACAGTTGTTTTGCGCCAGTAACAGACATGTATGCACTTTTTTGCATTTTTTTCTTTGTAATGATTGAATTGTGTTGCTTATTGGTGTTTTGATGTTATTTTATCATTGTAAGTTCTCATTTCAAGAAAATGGTTGATTTGTTCTTTTTTTTGGATTTGATGTTCACATGTTATTCTATGTTTATGATATTATTCGTAGGGTCCATTCAATACGAACAAAGGAAAGAACAAAAGAGGAACAATTGAACAACGAGAGACAAAAAAGGAAATACAAAGGGAGCGCATGAGGAGAATACGACAAGGTACATCATCAAATGCATGCAATGTAAGTGATGAAAATGAAAATGTTAATGTTAATGTGACAAATGCACCTAATTCATCTAATGCGCCATTTCAATTCGATGTCATTAATGAACAAAATACACATAATGAAAATGAAAATATTCAACATACACCAATTGAAATGATGGGGATAAATGCACCTAATTCATCTAATGCACCATTTAAATTCGATGTCATTAATGAACAAAATGCACATAATGAAAATAAAAATGTTCAACATACACCAATTGAAATGATGGGGATAAATGCACCTAATTCATCTAATGATAATGTAGAGCATGCGACCGTGTTAACACCTCCTAGAATAATTCATAGAAAACCAAAGTTTCTAATTGACATTGATGAAAATATTTTGAGGCTAATGCATGATAAAATGTCAGAAATAAATTGTAGAAGAATTGTTAAAAAGATTTGGAATAACTATTTTGAAAAATTAAATCAAAGTGGAAGATGTCAAGTAGTTGTTGAAATGATTAAGAATCTGAAATTTAGAGAGACAATGAGAATTGTGGCATTGAGAACATCTGAAAATAGTACTGAGAGAACCATAGTGAGAAATCTATTCGATGCATACCAAGCCATTGGTATAAAATCATGCAGTAAAGATGCTAATGTTACTCAACGTGTCCTCACATCAACTATAATGGGAAAGGAAATGAAAAAATCTCATAAAGTAAGCAAAACAAGAAATTCATTAAGGATAGGTAGATCAACATTACAGAGAGCGTTACACAGGCGAGACAAAATTGAGGATCCAAACACTAATTCTCTTTGGTCATTCTCGGATAGACTCCCACGCAAGGACAAGGTTGTTGTTGATGCATTAAGAACATCAATTGAAAAATTTTGGCATGACAACACAAGGGTTTCACCCAACCAAAGAGAAATTGTTAGGAGGAGAATCAGATCTACAAATCGTATGCCACATCCAAAACACTTTTTGGATATGACACAAACACAATTTTATGAAAGATTTCTTCAAATTAAAATTAGTTAAATATTTTTTTAAATGAAAAAACCCTTTTACGTCAAGATTAATCATGCGCGCACCACATGTTGTTGTAGGGTACATATTGAATTTTCCATGCATTATGATATATATCATCATGTTTGTTGTAATTTGCACATTAACATTATTTTGCAGGAATGTGGTCATCAAGCACCTCCTACGTCATCAAGAGATTTTATGTCAAGTGTATTATGCAATCAAGATGAGGGTTGTATTTATTATAAGATGATGTGTTTGAATGGATCTTGTAGTGCATGTGGTGGTATGAGAAATTTATGGATATGTCACCATCTAGAGACCACAAATGAGATTGGAATTATACTAGTTTCTTTTGGAAAATACAAGACAGTAACTTATGGTCTAAAAGATGGAAAAGAACTTAAGAGGTGTGAGTTAGTGAAAAATGATAAATGCGTAGCTGATTTTATGAAGATATTTCAAGAGAAAATAGTTTATGAGTACATACGTCATTCAATAGAGCTAGGTGGTTGGATGAGAAATTCAAGATATGTAAGGACACTTTTCCCCTTGGTACTATTGTCTCCATTGTTGATTTTTCTAAGAATTATACACTTAAACCTCAGAATGAAGTGCAAGCATTGTATTTCCATTCTATACAAGTGACGATCTTTGTACATATAGCATTATTTCATGCACATGATAGCATAGATGCAGATAGAAATGTTTTAAGAGAGTATCATTTATACATCAGTGACGATTGCACACATTCATGAGAGTTTGTGCAAGGTTGCTTCAAAGTTTTCTATGATAATGTATCATCTTAAAATGGAAGCACTTCCATGTTAAGGAATTTTAGCCCTCCTTAGGGGATTTTTTTGAGCACCATCATACTATCCACTCATTTATGCATCATCTCCTACTTCTGTGCCTATTTAGGACCCTGATTGGGCCTCTCCGGGCACCTTCTATCCCACCTGGCACATTTTCCAGGGGTTCTGACCCCCTGGGTCAAGTTTGACCTCGACCTTGACCTAGGTTAGGGTCAAGTTTGACCTCGAACTTGACCTAGGTTAGGGTCTAACTCGACCTTGACCTAGGTCAGGGTTGACCTCGACCTTGACCTAGGTCCCCCTTTCAAAATTGGAAGCTTCTCGGCTTCCAGAGGTCATAAAAAATTCATTTTTCCCACTTTCGGGTCAGTTGTTTTGGGTTCTGAAGTGAAAAATCCTAAATTATATTTAATATAGGTCCTTTTCTAGGGGCATGGGTCTAATTGGAATTTAATTCTCCTATTTCATCCTCCTTAGAATATTGTGCCCTAGTTTCATATAAAAGGAAGTTTTCTCCTCTCATTTTCTCTAAGTGATATTGAGCAATAAGAAGTCTTCTAAGTGCAAAAAGCTCTAACCAAGATTTTGTCAAGAAGAAAAAGGTTCAAGCATACATTGTTCTACATGTTCTCAAGCTTTCAAGGTGTTCAAGTATTTCTCTCAATAATTCAAGTCCTCCATTGAAGATCAAGGATTCAAGCTTTCAATCCTTTGAAGGGATTTGGTTCCAACATGCAAGATTCATCTTTCAAACCCTAGATCTAGCCATCATGGTGGTGTGATATTCCTTCAAGATCCTTTTTGCATCCTCAAACACTCATTCATTCTCTTCAAGGTGGATTATAAGCATACAATCATGGAGGTTTATGGTTTCTATTGAGTCCAAGCTTTCATATTTACATACTTGCTACATTTGAATTACAATTGCATATCTATTTAATATCATAGTTTCATTCTTAGATTCAATTCTACTACTTGCTAGCATTCTATACTTTATTGATTTCAAGGTTAAGTCCTAAATTAGGTTTTTACTAAGGCAAACCCCTCCCCCCAACAAACAAATCTCTTTTTCTTGTAGGTACAAGTTCAAGATTGAAGATTGAAGTAAAATCTAGATACCCTTTTTAGAGAACTATCAAGATCCGCGAACAGATTTTTTGTCGGACCTATGCAGATCAGGGTTGAGATTATTGGGTCAAGAGTGAGATTATTGAGTCAAGGTCAACCTTTTCATAAGACAGTGTCAGATCAGAAAAATATTTTTGGGTTTTGTTCGTCTTTGTGTTTCAATTCCGGATCATACTTCAGATTTTCTAGAAACAGAGTACAGACCCTAGAAAACAACATTATTTGATCTGCAATTCTTTAAGGTTAGTACTTCCTCTCATTCTTTTCAATTACTATCATATATCATATCTACTTAATAATAAAATAGAATTTAAGGTCTTCTTCATTTCTCTCATTTCCAAATGATTGATTCACTTGTGCATTGATCCTTCTTTTGGGTTAATCAACTTGGATCTTTCATTTGTGCATTTGGGGATAAAAGAGGAACATCTTATCTTCCTTCCCCCTACATGCTTAATCAAATCTCAATACACATTCAAAATAAAAATAAATTAAATGTAAAGGTTAAGGAAATACACCCCTAATAATTCAATAACCAAATTTTCTTCCTTTACATTTTGGTGAACCCGCGATAGACAACTCTTTCTTGTTGGTGTTAGATGCTTTGCCTCTCACATTAGCTCTTGCATACATATTAAATTAGTTTTCTTTTATGATCTTGCATTATAAAATACAAAAAAGAAAATATTCATAAAAATACAACAACACTTCTTGCATCTCATTCATTATGAAGATCTTTTGGTGTATGGCTATTTTTCTTATCATGCTTCTTTTAGCATCTCTTTATAGTACATATGATGTCTATGAGAGTATCATCAATTTCATCATGTTTGTTAATCTCCATGTTTCACTTGCTTATGCTATTTTGAGATTAACCAATATGAGTCTTCCTACTTTCAAAACTTTCATTAAGGATTTGTGTAGCAGACTTATTACTCTTTTGGATTATGTGAAGAATTGGGTTGATGATACCTCACCTCCTAATCTTCCTACTCCTATTATGCCTAATCTAGCTCCTAATATTCCTAATCCTCATCCTATCAATCCTAATGCAATTCCAAATATTCCTATTTCTATTTCTCCACCTTCAATCCCTAGTTCTTCCCACACTTATGATGAGGCTCAAGCTAGGATCCATGGTGATGATGTTTGAGAATTCTTTCATTTACCTTCACCCCCTTATCCAATCCATGCTGATGATAAAGGGAAAAACAAGGAAACTACTTCTAATCCTATCATTCCACCATACACAACATTTTCTCATGAGAACCATAATCAATATCCTCCTATTGAAGCTTTACAAGATAGGTACACTACTGGATATACTATGGTAGATAAATAAGGCTATAAAGGTTTAGGGATTGGTATCAATGAACAAGGCATTAAAAACCTAATTCATTCATCTCCTAAACAAGATATGCATGGTATATGTTTTCCACCTCCTCCAACTAGGGTGTTTGATCTTAACCTCTGTCCTCCTCTTCATGTTCTTCTTCCAACACCTTCTCTAGATCACCCTGATACTCCTCAAGATGTGGCTAAGAAAGTGTATGTCCAATTAATGAATTCCAAGAAAGAAATCTTCAAACCTATTCTGAGAAATGCTCTCTCTAAATATAAATGTCCTTTTCATTATAGTAATAAACATTTACTTGCTGATTGTGTGCATTTCAATCTATATGTTAGAGAAAGAGTTGCCTTGGGAATTATATCTCATTCCCGTACAATATTACAATTTCTTCATAATTTTGATATAGGGCATTCCCCTTGTTCTTCTACAAGTTAGATTACATTTTTCTTCTTGTTCTTAACTGGGGGGCAAGAGGTATCTTATTCCAGTCTTCTAGGATCCATTTTACTCTTAGCATGTCTTTTGTTTTGAGTATAATTGGTTATTCTTTCTATATTCTATCCCTATAAAATCATTCATGACATCTTTTCTAGGACATTTTTTTTGTAAAGATATCACTTTGCTACGAAATCTATTGATATAATTTGATATATCCCTTGCCTTCACACCTGGGGGGAAAGGTATTCTCCTTCTTCCTCTACCTAAGGATCTACTTTCCTTAGCTTAGTGGCATTTGTTTATCATATAACATTATTTCCTTATAAAGATGTATGTTTTTGACTATGGATACCCTCTTATATGAGAGGTGATTGTCCTAGGTCATCACCTCTTCTTTATTTTGCAAACTATGCTTTTGATAAACTCTTACTCTTGCTCTTGCTTTGGGTTAGATTTTGATTCCTTCATCCTAAGATTTCGCTTCCTCTTGATTACAGGGGGCTTGTTGATTGAATCTTTGGTCCCTCTTTTCTTTAAAAGATGATATTTTATCCTAAGCACTCCTCTATGGTGAGGGTCTTGTTGACGAGATCTCTTCCCTTTTTGAGGATCCTTTTTCCATAAGTGACATATCCATTTCACGATTATATATGTTCTTGGATGAAAGGGTCAAGGCTCTTCTCTAGGAATATGGTATACATTGTTGTTAAGCTGGATATATCCTTACCTTGTGAAGTAGGTATCCTCTTTTCTCTTCCTTATCCTGCCTAGTGGGTAGTCATGATAAGGAGGGGGGCATATATAGGGCCTCCCTTGTACTATAGTTTACATTAATTTACATTTTGTGGCATGCTAAATTCTCGGAAGGTAACATACATAAGTTGCTAAATCCTGAAGGGACACGCATTTTTACTTTTACTTTTGCTAAATCCTCGGAAGGTAAGGCACATAAGTTGCTAAATCCTGAAGGGACACGCATTTTTACTTTTATTTTTGCTAAATCCTCGGAAGGTAACGCACATAAGTTGCTAAATCCTGAAGAGATACACACCCTTTTAAATTTTGCAATATGCTAAATCCTTGGAAGGTAACACACATAAGTTGCTAAATCTTGAAAAGACATGCATTTTTATATTCATAGTGATACAAGAATGTGGATCTATGGATATTTTCAAAAGCCATCAGAAGACACATTACAATTACAAGCACAGTGTATGGGTGAACCTATTGGGCTCTCCCTCCTTGGTGATTCATAGTAAGGTGGGCATCTTAATAGGTGAGGTAATCACTATCTCTTTTCTCTCTTTCGCTTTCATGCTAGTAGGATTAGATCATGAAGCTATGTTATCTATAGTGTTGTTCTTGTCTTGCTTATGTAGTCACATATGTTTCTATGATTGATTGCTCTTTATTTTTCATATCTTAATGCATGTATGTTGAGTTAGAAACCTTTGTCTAAGGGCTCATGTCCTTGACCTAGTGATGTTCTACCTCGTTGTGATCCACCAGAGTCTTTCTTCTAACTTTACTGAAAGCATGTTCGATTTCCATACTTTCGCTAAAGTGGGGGCTTAATGTATCATCTTAAAATGGAAGCACTTCCATGTTAAGGACATTTAGCCCTCCTTAAGGGATTTTTTTAACCACCATCATACTATCCCCTCATTTCTGCATCATCTCCTACTTCTGTGCCTTTTTAGGACCCTGATTAGGCCTCTCTGGGCACCTTCTATCCCACCTGGCACATTTTCCAGGGGTTCTGACCCCCTGGGTCAAGGTCAACCTTAACCTTGACCTAGGTCAAGGTAAAAATTGACCTTGACCTAGGTCAGGGTCAACCTTGACCTTGACCTGGGTCCCCCTTTCAAAACTGGAAGCTTGTTGGCTTCCAGAGGTCATCAAAAATTCAGTGTTCCCGCTTTTGGGTTGGCTATTTTGGGTTCCGAAGCGGCAAATCCTAAATTATATTTAATATAGGTCCTCTTCTAGGGGCATTGGTCTAATTGGAATTTAATTCTCCTATGTTGGCCTCCTTAGAATATTTTTCCCTAGTTTCATATAAAAGGAAGTTTTCTCCTCTCATTTTCTCTAAGCGATATTGAGCAATAAGAAGTCTGCTAAGTGCAAAAAGCTCTAACCAAGATTTTGTCAAGAAGCAAAAGGTTCAAGCATCCATTGTTCTACATGTTCTCAAGCTTTCAATGTGTTCAAGTCTTCCTCTCAAGAATTCAAGTCCTCCATTGAAGATCAAGGATTCAAGCTTTCAAGTCTTTGAAGGGATTTGGTTCCAACATGCAAGATTCATCATTCAAACCCTAGATCTAGCCATCATCGTGGTGTGATCTTCCTTCAAGATCATTTTTGCATCCTCAAACACTCATTCATTCTCTTCATGGTGGATTCCAAGCATAAAATCATGGATTTTTATTATTTCTATTGAGTCCAAGATTTCATATTTACATACTTGCTATAGTTGAATTACAATTGCATATCTATTTAATATCATAGTTTCATTCTTAGATTCAATTCTACTACTTGCTAGCATTCTATACTTTATTGATTTCAAGGTTAATTCCTAAATCGGGGTTTGACTAAGGCAAACCCCTCCCCCCAACAAATAAATCTCTTTTTCTTACAGGTACAGATTCAGGATTGAAGAGTTGAACTCAGATATGGATACCCTTTTTAGTGAACTATCAGGATCCGCGAACAGATTTTCTGTCGAACCTGTGCAGGTCAGGGTCCAGATTATTGGGTCAGGGGTGAGATTATTGGGTCAAGGTTGACCTTTTTCATAAGACGGTGTCAGATCGGAAAAATATTTGTGGGTTTTGTTCATCTCTGTGTTTCAGTTCCGAATCATACTTTAGATTTTCCAGAAATAGAGTACAAACCCCAGAAAATAGCATTCTTTGATCTGCAATTCTTTAAGGTTAGTACTTCCTCTCATTCTTTTCAATTACTATCATATATCATATCTACTTAATAATAAAATAGAATTTAAGATCTTCCTTTCTCTCATTTCCAAATGATTGATTCACTTGTGCATTGATCCTTCTTTTGGGTTAATCAGCTTGGATCTTTCATTTGTGCATTTGGGGATAAAAGAGGAACATCTTATCTTCCTTCCCCCTACATGCTTAATCACATTTCAATACACATTCAAAACAAAACTAAATTAAATGTAAAGGTTAAGGAAATACACCCCTAATAATTCAATAACCAAAATTTTCTTCCTTTACAGATAATTTAAGGGAAAGAGGTATTAAGTACAACCAACACATAATATGGTCAGAAAATTGCACCTCATAATTCAAGAATACAAGGATGTTATATTGGTTGAGTAGGATGCATGTGACAAGTGACGTTCAACATTTTTGGAATTTCACCAAGGCGGGACATGGAAAAGGAGAGCATGATGGTGCTGGTGCATGTGTAAAAAGAGCTCTTTCCAAAGAGGAATTGAAGTATGAAGGTGGTGTAGACTTAATAAATGTAGAAAAAATTGTGCGATGGTGCAACTCTATGATGGGAACATGTAATGAAGGTAAGTATATGGTTAATAGTTTTTTTTGGTTGATAGGCGAGTCTAACATTGAAAACTATCTAGATTGTTGTACACTTATAGGATCAAGTGATATGCACTCATTTAGAAGTTCAAATGCAACATCATTGGGTATTTATACTAGATTAATGACATGTTTTTTCTTGTCTTGTATGAATTTTGCATGGGAGGGAAGAAAATCAAAAGAGTGTGTTGACGAATGGTATTATAGACCTTTGCAACCGCTTGATACATATCAACTTCCTAGAGCACTACAATTGAGCTAGCTTGAAGCATCAATGGATTTTGATCACATATCTGATCTAGTTGAACTAGGTAAATTCTCAATTTATTCTTCATTTTGAGATGAACTCTGTTGAACCTACATGATATCATTTTATTAGGTGGTTAAGTGTTTAGGGTGTTAACTTATCCCTCTATAAATTATAGGTCAGGTATATGCACTTGTTGCAGATGAGAACAATGAGGAAGGGACCAATTATTTTTTGTGTCATTGTATTGAGGGAAAAAAGAAATTGACAACTGCGATAATTGATGGAGAGGGTATTGAGTACCCAATAGGATCCGTTGTTGTGATAGGGACATGGCTTAGAAGGTACACTATCAAAATATAATGTGTTCTTGTTTGAGGACTTTGATACCTCTTACCATCATTATATTACACTTTATATGTTGAATTTTGTATTAATTTATGATTCTATGAAATTCATGTACCCTATCCAAAAATTCAACAAGTGGTTATTTGAGGACTATGAGACACAGACATATTTTTCATTACTCGAACCTTCTTGTTTCAACAAATATAGAATTGATAAAGTATACTGGCAGACCTCGTAAGAAGAATATATGGAAACTTCATGAATCTGAACATCAGGCAATACATGACACAATAAGGGTTAGAGCTAATCCAGAAGGTTCGCTCAATTAGTTTTGGGCCATCATGAAGAATCATTCTACAAAATGGTAGAATTATTTTGACAATTTTGTATATAAATTTTGTGAAATAATCTAACTTTGCTTTTTTGTAAATATAAATGACTACGAAGTGGTCTACGTGCATATTTGGAGACCACATTTTGTATATTGAAAGAAGATCAAATTGTATATAAAAGTGGCCATGGGTTGATTTGTATATACAGAGGGTCCACATTTTATATAGTTTACTGTGTACCATTTAAATAAGAGGATATGAGTGAATTACGATTCATTACAATTATAAAAATGACTCATGCAGTGGATATCTCATGTTTCTCTAAATTATAATAATGGTTCATGTGTAGTATTTATGTATGTATGTTCATTTTCATATTATGTATTTATGTATGTATCTTTGTCATGCATTGTATTTATGTATGTATGTCCATTTTCATATTCTCTCTCTCTCTCTCTCTCTCTCTCTCCCAAAGAAACTACCTTGAAAATATTCTGTTGAACCAAAGTAATAGGCATAATCTATAATTAAATTTATGGTGTTATATATTATGCTTTGTGGACGTTTGAATTGTTTTACTTATATTGATGCCCAATTTGGCTTAGTGCACCTTGGGAACACTTCAGTCCAACTTGCACTGGAATGTTCTTGATGGTTCACAAGTGAAAAAATGTCTCCCCTAGCATTTACCCAGCCAAATGGAGCTTCTGGAGCTGACGGTTTGATCCCACGATGAACGGTTTGAAACAACAATAATGAAAAAGTTGCATAGGAACTTTTAAAAGTTGCTCGACAACATTTGTGCAACTTTTGACAATGTTGCAAGATGTTCCTATTAGGACCTATAGACCTATTGAAAGGACTTAGAAGACCCTTAGATCCTATAGTAGGACCTTTATTAGACCAAAAACATCAAACCTAATTACCCTATCATAGGTCAATTGAGTAACAATGCAACTTTTAGCACCAACCGAGATTGGGTTTCCAAATGGAATCCAAGTAGAATCTCTTAGAATTGAGCCACATTGTAGGCCTTCCCAAGATGGTCCTTGTGCATTTCACATATCTCTCATATCTCTCATGAGGTTTGAGATATGTCTCTCCAAAAATTGCTGCCTAATTTGGCTTAGTGCACCTTCAGAACACTTCGGTCTGGCTTGCGCTAGAATGTTCTTGATGCTTTGCAAGAGAAAAAAGGTCTCCCCTAGTGTTTACCAGGATAATTAGAGCTGATGGAGTTGAGGGTTTGGTCCCATGATGAATGGTTTGAAAGATGCACCATTGAACAACTTTCAATTGAGCAACAATGCAACTTTTTGCACCAATCGAGATTGGGTCGCCAAATGGCACCCGAGTGGAATCTCCCAGAACTAAGACACATACTTGTAGGCCTTCCTAAGACACTCCTTGTGCACTTCACACATCTCTGATATCTCTCATGAGGTCTAAGGTATGGATCTCCAAAAATCACTGCCCAATTTGGCTTAGTGCACCTTGGGAACACTTGGTTCCGACTTGTGCTAGAATGTTCTTGATTGTTCACAAGGGAAAAAAGGTCTCCCCTAGTGTTTACCCATCCAACTAGAGCTGATGGAGCTGACGGTTTGATCCCATGAAGGACGGTTTGATTATGGTTTGAAACAACAATAATGAAAAAGTTGCATAGCAAATTTTAAAAGTTGCTCAACAACATTTGTGCAACTTTTGACAATCTTGAAAAATGTTTCTATTAGGACCTCTAGACCTATTGAAAGGACTTAGAAGACCCTTAGATCCTATAGTAGGACCTTTATTAGACCAAAAAATTCAAACTTACTTACCCTATCATAGGTCACGAGTCTAATCAACCTTAGGTTTATAAAGACACCATAGATGGATTGACTTTAAAATGAGACCAATCTAATCAAAATGAATGGTTGATCTCTAGGCTCTAACCATGATTAAAAATATGTGAAGATGAACCCATGTAGACTCCTATCCATGCTTGGTGTTTCTTAGGTGCCCTGCACCAAAGACCCCTATAACTTCCCAGGTGTACCCAAGGAACATTATATGTTTGAAGTTACTCAAGGGGCTCAAAATCGCATAAAACATCCCTAAATCCACTGTCCAAGAACAAAAACCAAACTCTCATACTTTGTATTTCAGTCACAAAAAAATTACAAAAAAAAACATAAATTCACTTAAGTCATGGAGTGTATACATATAGAGCATGAAAGATACACCTAAATACAATGTAGCACATCAAGCATTAATTCACTTAAATCATACAATTTCTTATGTCCTAGAGAAAACATGTAGTACATATGTTATGAAGCATAGACATGAATTCACTCAAGTCATTCACGTAGGTCATACACATGAATTTAGGTTATGAATCATATACATGAATATAGATGAAGTACACACACAAGTACATTAATTTATAAAAATACACATGCATATACGCAAGTCATCTGAAACAAAAATACACTTAAGGCATAAACATCCAACAAATAAATTCAAGGATCAAATTTGAAGTTTCATATATAAAAAATGAACAATAATAGCGTATATATCAATACATGGCATACATGCCAAATCCATAATAGAGTTACAAAGAAGTGACATCAATTATGTCCAGGTCGATATATACAATGTACAAATATCACACACACACACACACACACACACACACACACACATACAAATTTGGTCATTCAATGACCACAACTAGATCTATACAATGTCTCGATATATCTATGACTGTGGTGGATCATAAAAATTGAGCTTTTTCACAACAACACTTGGGTCACTAAGTCTCTGCACAAGAATAATTCAAATGCTAAGCCATATATCTTATCTCAAAATAATATCAAAATAAATAAATATTGGGCTGTAATTTGTTGATAGTTGAATTATTGATTACCTCATCTCTTTCTCCTATGCTTGGGATGAATGATAAACAAAATGGGCTCCATCGTGGGTGAGAGAGACTCCTAGAAAAATGACGAGGTAGAGGAAGGACGGGTAGTGGTGAAGGGTCCTATAACAGGAAAAATAAATAATACAAAATACATGTTATAAACAAGAAATACTAAAAAATAAAAAATGCATGGACTAAAAAGAAAATGCATACCACAACATGAGTTGGAACTCCTGTGCTGGAGGGAGCCAAAACCATTGATGAATTAGTTTGGACCTTTTCCTGTATGGTAAAATAGAAAAGATGTCATAGTCAAGGAATACTAGATAATGCAAAAATGTATACACTAGATAATACAAATTTGCATACCGAAGCCTCAGCTAGATCTCCTATGCTTGGGTTGAATGATAAATGAAATGGGATCTGTCATGGGTGAGAGAGACTCCTAGAAAAATGGCGAGTTAGAGGAAGGATGGGCAGTGGTGAAGGGTCCTATAATAGAAAAAATAAATAATACAAAATACATGTTATAAACAAGAAATACTAAAAAATAAAAAATGCAAGGAATAAAAAGAAAATGCATACTGCAGCTGGATCTCCTATGCTAGGGAAGGGATCCCTAGGAAGTGGAGAAGGGTTCACCTCATCTGAGGCAGCTATGACCAATTCATGTATGAAAAGTCATAGCAAATGACATACTAATAGAGGAACATGATTTCTAAAATATTATGAACAAACAAGAATGCAATTGAAAGTAAATATGAAAACATGTTACCTCCTCCCTCTCCTGAACATCAGCAGTGTCTGGGGCATTCATTAGTTCAGTAAAACCTAATTGATTCTACATGTATACAATAAACAAGTCAAGTGCATTCATCAATATGGACTACATTGAAATGTTCATAATACATTTCAACAAATATACTTAAATTGGACTTAATTAACTTTTTTTGTTTCAATGTCCCCAATGATTTCTTCCTCTTTCCTAATGACCTCGAGATTGGTGGGGTAGGCTAACAAAAAAAAAATTAACCTAAGAGAAATAATATGATGCCTCATGGGTTCAATTAAAACTATAAACAAGAGGTGTGAAAAATATGATACCACATAGCTATGTAAGCCAAAGTCAATGGCAGAAAGGGTGACATCATTAATCTCAGAAATCTGAGCCACTGACAAGCCCTAAAAAACACCAAATAAATATATAAGCAATAGTTTACAATGAATATTATGATTCACTTGAATTCCACAAATGCTTATGCTCCACAAATCTATTATCACAAGTTTATAAACAAATTTTACGAACCATTATTACAATATAAAAAATTTCTCTTCTTTCACACACAAGATTGTTCTTTAACAAATTTTGTAGTTGTAGACACCCTAAAATGGACATGCTTGCAACTTTACATTAAAAACACTAATTTTCATCTATTAATTAATGGTTTTTTAATCATTAATTAGTCATCTATTTTCTTCTAAATTCATCTTTCTCAAATCATCTAATCCAATTCACAAAATTAATTAAATAATTACCTTTATTTAATTAATTAAGCTTTAATTGATTAATTACCATTAATTGATTAATTAAACTCAATTTCCTATAGTTTAAATCAAATATTTAAACTTACTAATTATATTCTTCCAATTAAATTAATTTCAATTAAATTAATCTAATTTCATCAAATAAAGCAATTCTTAATTAAAAAGAATTCAATTATCTCACATGTTGAAAACAATTATTAAATAAATGAATTAAATATTCATTTATCTTCAAAGAGATAACTCCAATTACATCACA
>MU225548.1:270288-331666 GCA_018584345.1 Thuja plicata
CCCATCTCTGGGATTGATCTCAACCACTCATTTCATCAGCAATTCCTATATAATAAACCCTTCATAACCATTTGAAAGATCCAGGATTTCAAGCTTAAAGCGCCATTACTCTGTCAACATTCAAGCTATCTTGCGATCACACACACTTTGCAATTATCAAATTCTCGACGCTTCTCAAGTCATAGACGCTGCCCAGCCAATACTGAGCATCAAGAACAGTGTTTCGGAAGGAGTAGAGAGAAAAAATAGAAGCTTCAAGCATCGAAGGGTTTGCATTCGTTTGTCTTCCTTTTTGTTGTTTGTACATTTTATTGCTCACGTATCTGTTATTCGTTTAGTAGTCATTGCGTATTTGATTTGCATGCACTTGTGAACCTTTGCTACTAACCCCCGCCCTTGGAAAGTTGTGGGAAACTGGAGAGAGAGGCGTACAGTAGTCATAGTTAGAGAAGGATTTTCCATATTGTATTTGTGGAGGTCAGAGGTTAGGACCAATTCTGCAGCAGGTAATAGGACTATTGTAGCCTGGCAGTGAGTAAGTTCCATTATGTTTACCCTTAGCATGGGGGGATTTGGAGTGCTTTTAGGTTGAGAGTAGGTGGTATGGGTAGTGATGAAAATATTTGGGGTGCTTATGAACCTAGGGTGTAGATGGGTTCTTGTCTATGGTGAAGATATAGACTAGTATATGGGGACAATCCTAGTATGATAGTGAAATTCCAGAGAGTAGAGTTTACTGAACTAGCAAGTTAATGTGCTTTGAGCGATAGGATAAGGACCTTGTGATAATTTGAGGGGTTCTTGGGGTGTCTTAGAAGTTATATGTTGGGAGTCTTCAGAAGGCCATGGAGGTGTATTGAAGGATTGGGGAAATTCACAATCAGAGATTGTATTCATGATTTTGAACAAGAAATAAGGGTAAAAGAATGATGCTTGGATGTTCCAGATGATGTTGAAGGTTAATTCAGAAGCCAATAAGTGATTGGTTACGGTATGAGTCTATGTATGAGTTCAAAATTGGTTGAATTGAGTCCAAGGATGGAGGGTAGGAGTTCAAATCAGTTTGAGTCATGATGGATGGACAAGGAAGTGAACTTGTTCAAAAGTATGATGTCTAGGTTACCAAAAGCTAGGGATCTCTATTGAAGCCTTTGTGTTCAACCTAATTCCTTGAGGGAGTACCATTATTTTATGAATTCCTTGAGTTGAATTACATTAGAAAAAATTCTTTGACCATAAAGCAATAGCAAACAAACATACACTAATTCTTTGACCACACTAAGTTACCACCATACAAATTATTAAGATATGATATTTTGAAAACAACATACTATTCTATTTTATGAATATTTATAAAACATTACCTTAGGTGTTTGAGCTACCCATCTACATCCACTAGAAAAAGCACTCCTTGGTGTGCTCATACCACCAGCTACACCCTACAATGCATATTATTCATGTATCAATTTAGATTCTTCTATACATAAAAATTTATTTACTTTTAATAGATTTAGGTAATTAATTAAAATAACATGTCAAAACACAAATTTAAACAAACCTTTATCGGCTGTGTACTATACACAATTGGCAGATCATCTATGAGGGCCATATCCTCAGTAGTGGATGCCTGACATCTTCTCCTGCAATGTATATAGGACTAGGATGTTGAACCATCTGCACTTTCCTGACTATCTACCCCATCACATATACCATTACAACTGATGGAGATATGCTCAATGGGCTGGGCTGACCCTACAACTGTATCTGATGATAATGGAGCTGGCACGAGATGAGATGATCCTAATGGTGCATCTAATGATGATGGAGCTGGCATGGGATGGGACGATCCTAATGACGCATCTAATGAAGATGAAGGTGGCACATGCACTGATCCATCCTCTCCTCCAACTAACTGAGTGCCATGCTGGATAATGACATCAGTCAATGATGCATCTGCATGAAGACTCTGTATATCCATAGAATCCTTCACCACTACTAGGACCACAACATGAATGAGGGGTTTTCTCATAGGACACCTCCTCTCTTTTGGTCGATTAATCCTATGTGCCCCAGGTCTATTCTGCGCAGAGCCTCTCCCTCTACCCTGAACTCACGAAAGTCAAAGTAATTCGGCTTCTCGCCGAGGATAAACTCACAGTATAGCTTCCTCAAAAAATATAAATGGACCTCATTATTATTACAAGGTGGTTGGTCAAATAACATGTACCATCTATCCCAAAAATCTGATTTCATCCCCCTATGAGCACACCAATGTATAGGAAACTATTTTGTATTATCTTCTAGGGAATTGCTAGTATTAGGATCGGTAAAAAGGGCACATATGTCACATTTTTGTATGCCTTTCCTTTTCACATCCTCATATCATAAACCATCAACATAATATGTATGACACCTATCCCTCCATGAACCCCATTTTGTCACCTCTTGAGACACCTCATTTGCACTATTGGGCATTTTTTCTAATGTAGTGGCGAGGGTAGAATGATGTTTAAGATCGGAAGCCTTCAACCTATTGAATAATATATTAATTTGTGCAATATTTTGGTTAAGGTGTTGCACGAGGTCCTCTTGTGTTGCATTTAGATGATCTAATGCCACATGTGGAGGGTCTACGGGTGGTTATGGTTGTGGATGAGGAGAATTTTGAGGAGGGTTTACGGGGGGTGGTCTTTCATTTCTTTTTCCTCTTCTTGGGTTGATGAATCTGATGTGAAATTAATAAAATAAAATAAAAAATCAATATCATAACCTAATTTGATTACAAATGCAAAAAAACAACAACAAAACAACAAAAACTTGATAAAACATACCTTTGTTACAGGGAACCATTGCTTGAAACTGTGGAAATTGTTGAAGAAATGTTATTTTCTTCAAAGCATGATCGGGTTCTGATGTGTTTTTTCCCTCCACTCTGCTGCTCTACAGTTTAGGCATTAGAAATAGCCTAAGTCGCAGGCTTTCCAAAATATAATATGTTTCTAATAACCCGTTCGGGTTATTAGAAACATCTCAGAACCCGATCGGGTTCTTAGAAAGATAGAGTTTTTTTAATAATATTGTCTAGGCTTGGTTACCAAGCCTAGTGCAATTTTGAAATTTTAATAACCCGATCGGGTTATATGAAATTTGAATTTTTTTTAAATATGTGTCCACTTTTTTGGTTCACAACTTGGTGCACATACCCTTGACACCATCCTTTATATGTGTTTGTACCTTCTTTGACTGTAGTTATTCTTGGCAACCTCTTTCAGTGTACCTATCATACCTCTCTGTGCTCAACATTATGGGGGGCGGGTATTTTCTATTGGTTCTAATGCTTCCTTGGTTCAATGGAGTGAGCTATGTATTAGGTATTTGTTCCTATGTACTAGGCAGATGCAGTGGCTGGGTACCTATGCATTTCAGTGAGATGAATCATTTAAATATGAACACTTCTTTCATTCCTATTTTGGAGGCATCCTTCCATATTTTGATCAGCTCTTCAAACTTTGGTGTTTTTTTCCATCTGCATCTTCGAGTTTCGATGTTTTCCTTTGTTTGCCATCTTGATTCGAGCAGTTTCATTTGAGGGCACTCATGCAAAATACAATCTTCTCTACCTGATCAGATTCTATTTTAGTGGAGGTTCCAACAATTATTCTTTGACAGTATTTACAACTTCATGCTTTAGTGGTGTTCTTCATGTTCTTCTTTTGATCCGCTCTTCAGACTTTGGTATTTTGTCATTTGTATCTTCGGGTTCTGATGTTTTCCTTTGTTTTCCATCCTGATTCGAGTAGTGTCATTTGAGGGAACTCATGCAAATTATAGTCTTCTCTACCTGATCATTGCTCCTATTTTCTGGGACATTCTCTAGTTTGGAGGCTTCTTTAGTCCTTCACTAGGCTTCATCTATTTTCGGAGAGAGGTTTTTCCCACTGGGTTTTCTCCTTTTCTCCTCTTTACAGAGATTTTTGTACTTGGGTACCTGATTAGGCCATGTTGTCGAGACCCATTTCCTGCTTTTAGTAGTTATTTCTAGGTTTTTAGCTTCTCGCTAAGTTTATCTTAAGGGGGGTGTTAGAGTAAAAATGTATTTTCACTTGTTAATTAAATCATTATTGATTTAATTATTAAGTCACTTTTTATCTCTAGTTCACTTAAGCTGAACTTTAGACATATAATAATTAATTCTATTATTAATTATTATCATGCAACCTAGGTTTCTCCACCTTCTCAGTTTTTGATCTTCTTTATAAGGATTGATCTCTTTGTAATTATTAATTCTTTTGTAATTCCCTCTATTCTCTCTCTGAATGAATATTTTATCTTTTAGGTCATCATGAGTTGTGTCTCCATTCTTTGCTTTTGTGATAGGTATCTTGCATACAATGGACCTTGGTGATTGAATTCTTTGAATTCTAACAATATATGCATGCAATTCTAACAATATATGCACACATATATAGTTTGTGTGCATTTATCATTTACATATTTGTGTCCCAATCAACTCCATTTTAAGACGAATTGATATTGTTCATAAGGATTGACATTATTGATGATTACATGTTACATTGACACTTTTCTTCAACAAAATATATGATGGCTCATTCATTACCATGACAATATTTATGATTAATATGATTATGATGGATAATATATTTGTAAATTATCTTTACATTCCTTATAAGCAGTCTACGTATTATTAGTTCAGGCCATAGGAATACTAATGCATTAATATGATTTATTAGTTGCCAACAAAATAAATCAATAAGATGTTAGAACTAAAACAGTTTGACCAAATTTTCTAATATATGTATTTTGTTAATTTTTTTTAAAAATGAAAATTAATTTATCTACCATTCTATTGGATGGAAGTTGTGAATTGTCTTATTAATGTGATGTAAGTTATGGGATAATTCTATCAAATTTCCACAAACCATGTTGAATTGCTTGATTAACTTCTAGATTCAATAGTGTAAGAATTTTTTTATCATCAACGTTTCGATATTTTTTATCATCAACTTTTCAAATCACACGTCTGCGAGTGCCCTTTCTAATAGTAGGCTCAATTGATCGATGGTCCCAAAGCGCGCTATAATGAGAAGGGTTGTGGGGTCGATTTTCCAGTCTACGGAGCCATAGAATGTCAGTTCACTCATCTCAACTCCCTTTCCATCCTTCGAATCGAACATGAATTCTTGGCATGCAGACCAACCTTTGGGCCCCTACTATTCTATGGAAAGAGGAGAGATTAGATAGAATAGTAGGGGCCACCATAGAATTGTAGGGCGTAGGCATACATTAATTGGGCCCCTACTATTCTATGGCAGGAGGAGAGATTCTAGTGGAGGTAGATCATTGTAGGTTCCTTTGAACTTTGTCATCATTATGATGAATCATGGAATGTGATTTGAAATATTGATGATAAAAAATTCTTACACAATCAAATCCATAAGTTAATCAAGCAAGCTATATAATCTTATAACTTTTTTCATCCTAACTTTTTGTGCAAATTTATTTTCATGTCACTTTTATTTTATTTTATTTATTACATTTTCTTACATTATTTTTATTGAAAATATTGTAGACCTACCAATGCAATTTATTTAAGTCAATTTTAATTTGTTGAAAAGTTGAAATAGAGAAAATATAAGAGATTGTCATTGAAAAATTTAACAATAAAATAATTAAAATTTATATCTAACATTTTTAAAATAACAATAAGTGAAATGGTATTAATTAAATATTAATGAGTACTTTATATATTTTTAATTTCTCTTAAGGGAAAATACTATTCAAATTCTTGTATTAGTTTATCCAATGAACATATTGAATTGAAAAAAAAAATTGAGCAACAATCCTCTAGTCTACATCTATTTTTCTATTTTATATAATGATGCAAAAGATAGTTATCTTTTCTTCTATTGGCTCATATTGGGAATAGTCTGTATATTTTCTTTTTCTTTTTTGTTTAGTACATGTATTTTAATGCATTTAATTCATTAAATCAAATTTCAATTCTGTCAATGATTCCAATTACATGATCACATTATATACAATATAATAGTCATTTTCTTTGTAGTAAAATAAGTTGATATAACAATAAATTTTTACCTTGATTAAATTAATTTTGTCTCCTTAAAGGATATTTCTATCATTACTCAATATCAACTAATTAAACACAAGATTCATTACACTCACTAGGGGAAAAGACCCAGTAGCCGCCCAGGCTAACTTCGCGCACCTAGAACTCCTAAACTGTAAGTCAGATTCTGCCTATTTTTTCAGTGTACCTCTGTAGGTGAGTGAAGTGCTTAAAGCTAAGGTTTTGGCTTTTGGGTATTCATGGATCTCTCTGTAGGGATGGTGGAGCGCAAAGTGGTCCAAAAGTGTCATTTCAAAATGCTCACATGATACCCGCTATGTTCTTACACCAATAGCCATTTTACTAAAAAATGCTAGTACTTGTGGCCAAATGTCTTAGTAGTCATTACAAAATATCCCAATAGTGGTGCACAAATGGGTCAATTACCAACAAAAAAAGGTAAAAAATGATCGGCTATTAGTACATGTGTGATCGACTATTGGTACATGTGTTTTTCATTTTTTGGGCTCCTCTAGTATCAGTAATTGGGGGTATCTATGACAAAAGTATAAGGTCTTTTCCCCTACATAATAGAAACTTAAGGCAATGCACCTCTTTCTATAAATTGCTATAGACAACACTTCAAATTAGTACATGTTCAAGCATGAAGTGTCTAGACTATCACACTAATAGAGGAAGAGCATCATAGGTACGTTCCAATAGTTGTGCACTCAACACCCCAATCACTAGTTTTAAAGGAGCCAAAAAAGTGATAACTAGAAGTTTATTAATAAGTTTCACATGTGCTAGTAGTGGATCATTTTTTAACTTTTTCCTATTTGTGCACAACTATTGGGACATTTGTGCACAACAATTAAGACATTTATACATAAGTACTAGCAATTTTGATTATAAGATTATTAAGTGAGGCAGACAAAAAAACTCCCTCTACTCTTCAACCTCTGGAAAACACAAAATAAAACACAAGCACAAAATAATAACAGAGATTCTGTTTCCACTTGAACATCAGATTGCAACACAGAAAACACAATTTTATTCATATCAAATTTATGAACAGGTGTTTACAAACTTGGCCTATCATTGGCCTCCTATGAAACTCCTCATCCTCTATTCTTCCTGCATGTCATGCCCCGCCAGGGAACCAGGAAGAAAAATAGAAAGGTTACACAGTTAAGAGTATATATATATATTGTTTTAAAGTTCTAAAGTTACAAATTTCAATTACAAATTCTCCTTAGGTTCCCCAATGAACAAGACTTGGCCATAACATTCATTATTAAGGAAAGAACATAAGATTTCATAATTTTCATTATAACATAGTCACTAACATATTCTTTACATAAATTTTTGTTCGTCTAATTCATTTAACTTCTAACATTTCAAGATTCTTTTCTTTTCAAACTTTTAAAAGAAGTGTGCATAAAGTAATGAACTTTCCTAATAACAGTTGCATGCCATTTAGAAATAAACCATTATTGCATTTAAAATATCAATATAGCCAATTCTTTTATTCTCTTTCATAACCATGAAACATCACAATTCTATCAGATTTTCCATAAGCAAAGATCACTTCTTTTCTTTAGTAAATACATCTTTTACATTGAAAGATAGTTTATCCCTTTTCCCTTTTCCCTAAAACTACCCATCCCATTACATCCATTTGAAATACATCAAATATTGATTTACATTCATCTCCTCTTGGGAGGTTACATTAATGAAATATCATTACATGATTAACAACGAGGAACAATAAGAAAGTCTTCATCTTCTGCAAATCTGGAGAAAGCACCAACAGGATCCATCCACAACTCTACGAGCAATACCTCGATAAAATATTTACCACCCAACCACGTGGATACCCAAAAAGGATCAACTCCCTCGTGCTAGGAGATAAACACCATGATCCACACAAGAAGGTGATAACTAGGCCATTCCTAAGAAGAAGGTAGTGCATTTCCCCAAAACATAATTGAGAACATGAGAAGAATACAAAAACATGAAACACGTCGGTAGAAACTCTAAGACACACTAGAAGAGTGTCATTGCATATCCCTCACCCCTTGGGTTACCCTGGTCAGTCACTCTAGGCCCCAACCCTGAAGTAGGCACATGCAGAACCAAACATCTCTCATAGGGACGAGACTGTCTGATTTTGCTATCGCAATAGCACCTTCTCCCACTCCCATCCATACCCTTTACTAGCACTACCGGCATGGGCAAGGCTTATCTTATTAATGTGTAATTCCCTTCCCATAAATTATTATTGTTTTCACTAGATTAATCAACTCCACAGTGGGTTACCCTGGTACTAGTCACTTAGGGCCCCGACCTCCACTGTTAGCCACTCACCTAGTGTTCCTAGGTTTCCTACCTCTACCAAATTCATCAAAGAACATAAGGATAAGTAGTAAGAGTATACAAGAGTTCCTAACATCCACATTGAACATAAATAAAGTCACACAGGGTTCCTAGGGTACATGAAACAACCCTAACCCTAATCAAGGTTCCAAATCTTATATCAAGCTTATAAATGATCATAAACATAACAACATGTATAAATAGGGTATTCTAGAAGTAAGAACAACTTCTAGAGCCAATCCTGGGTCAAAACCAAACCCTAAACCCTTCCGAAAACCCTAAAACATTAACTAGAAGAGTCATGCGTAGATGGAACCCTAAGCTGCGTAGGTGGGGCTCTAAGCTGCGCAAGTGGTGACCTAATCTATGCATGTGGTACAACCTGCACAGGTGGTGCTTCCTACGCAGGTGGTCATGCATCCTGTGTAGGTGGTACCCAGTTCTACCTAGGTGGTTAGGACCTGTCCATCCTCCGGACAACAACCTTCAGATTCGACCTTCCGGGTAAAAATGGATAAGATGGAGGTCCATAAGGTAAAATCAAAGAGATACCCAGTTGGTATTCCTCAGTTCCCCTTCTAAAGCATCCCTCAAACCCATCTACCCTTATGGAAAATCTGCTTAGTTTCTACCCGAACGTGCAATGTGCAGAAAGGTGACCACCAAAGACAGAGTTCTAACTAGGAAGATAGTCTACATATCATCTACAAAATGGGGTTCTATCAGAAAACAAATACATTCTAAGAAGGAAATACACAGAGAAGAAAAATATACAGCAACTCATAAACTAAATTCATTATCAAGCATACTTCCATTATTGCAATTCATATGAGATAGCATAAACATTTAAATACACACAAAGGAATTCCATTGTTCATATAACCACAGAAGACAGTAAACAATCATAGAAATTAAATAGACAATATTCTCTTTTCTGGGTAGAGCCTACCTGGAGTCCTGCAGAGAACCTTTGATGCAATCCAATTCTATTCTCCCAAGCCTATGCTCCTCTAGCCTTTTAACCAATTAGATGCTCTCCCAATGTTTCCCTCTATCCTTCTAATAGTTTTCAGATAAGTATAAATTTCTCTGAGTATAATTTTCCTGTGTCCTCTTCCTAACTCCTACTTACTATATTCCCTTAATATAAATACATTGTAGGATTGGTTTCTTAGGAAGTTCAACTGATGCAAGCATCTGTAACTATTTATTGGTTATTAGTTTTGAACTTAATAGTCCTTAGACAATATTAAAGCATAGGTAGTTTCCCGAGAACACTTTAGTTAAATTACCTCCTTAGTTACTTTATGTTTTATTTCATGCTTAAGGTAACTCTTTATTATTTATTCCAACTTTTAATTTGATTATTTACTTTCCTTATTAATAGAATAATGTAATTTCATAAAACAATTAATTTCTTTTCTTAAAACAAGAAAGGCATATAATGAATAATTACATACACACATCCAATTATTAAAACATTAATATAGGCATATTTATAGAATATACATAAATATATTTATATATAGACATATGCATATGTGTGCACCCATATGCCTATGTGTATATATAACCAAGCACATATTATTAAAATCATGCATTATCTAAATACATTAGAAAAGGTATATTACCATGCATATATAACTTCATCATAGCATTCAATAATTATTAACCACAATACAACCACAAATAATATTCACCTAGCTCTAGGGACAATAACAAATATCCACAATCGAGCAAATGCCAGGCATAAATAAATGGACATCAATCCATAATAAAAGACAATTCCCAAAAGGACCCAACTCGGGAACATGGATCAAGGTAAGGCTTAGTCTTATGGAACCAAGTGTTATCTCCGTCACAACAACGATTGACGATTTAGAGAGCACGCTCAGACCTGTGGAGCCAGTTGGAGACGATGCTCGGTACCTGCAATCCTGCATCACCAAGGAGAGATACATGTGCATAGAAACATACATATAGATATATAAGACATTGCAAACAGATGACCAGGATCGATACATCATGTGGACCTCAGCTAAGTGAGTAACTACGACTTCATCCCGAGTCATGAAAACACATCTGACATATATGCCAAAAGTAAAACATCATAAAAGATTCTTGAAAGCACGTTAGTCAAAATAGCACATTATAAGTGGGAAATGTTAGAATTCCATTTATTGCATATAATAATTCTTTTTCATAAAAACATTAATCATGAACACATATATATCAAAACATCTAACTAAGCATAATATCATCTAGATCTACCAAAATGTAAACAACTGAAATCATATAGTTTATGTCAAAATGTCCAACTCAAAAATAATAGTATAGTCATCCGAGAGGGTATTACATCCTCCCCCCTAGAATTAGGCTTACCCCTGGAAGCCTACAAATAGATAAGGATAGTGAACTCTAAGTTTAGCAACATCCTCCCAAGTTGCTGAGGCCTCGTCATTAGGATCCCATTGGACCCTTGCCTAATCTATAGTATGACCCCTGAGGGTTAGAGTCTGTTGCTGTAGAATATGTACCGGCTCCAAAGCTAACTGCCCGTCCGCTACCTGTAAAGCATTCCAGTCTAGGACATGAGTCAAATCAGGAATATATCTTCTAAGTACAGAAACATGAAATACATTGTGAATACGAGCGATGCTGGGTGGCAAGGCAAGTCGATAAGAAACTGGTCCCATCCTTTCAAGAATCTCAAAGGGACCGACAAATTGGGGTGCCAGCTTAGAGCCTTTTCCGTAATGGATAGGACTCTTTCACGGTCTTACCCTAAGGAACACTTTGTCTCCTCGAGAGAAATAGACATCTGATCTATGAGCATCGGCATATTTATTTTGTCTACCCTGTGCGGTAATAATGTGTTCCCTGATCCGTTCTACCTGTTGTTCCATATCCTGTAACATTTCCAGTGCAAGGAGTACCCTGTCTTCCAATCGATCCCAGCTCAAAGGGGTGCGGCAAGGACGACCGTACAAGGCCTGAAATGGAGACATACTGATGGAGCTATGATATCCATTATTATAAGCAAATTCCACCAAGTATAAGTAATCTTCTCAAAGGGTCTGCCTATCCATCACATACATCCTGAGCATATCTTCAAGAACCTGATTAACCCGCTCGGTTTGACCATCCATCTCTGGGTGATAGGCTGAGCTAAAGTTGAGTTGAGTCCCTAAAGCCTGTTGTAGGGAAGTCCAAAGTGCAGATGTGAAAATGGGATCTCAATCGGAAATAATCTTTCTAGGGATACCATGAAGTCTTACTATGTCCTTCAAAA
Organism: Thuja plicata; assembly: GCA_018584345.1. NCBI lineage: Eukaryota > Viridiplantae > Streptophyta > Pinopsida > Cupressales > Cupressaceae > Thuja > Thuja plicata. The sequence goes on from MU225548.1 coordinate 282,048, forward strand.
ATACTCTAGCTACTGCAACTGCTGTGTAAGAGGACTACATGGGAGTGAAATGGGCTACCTTTGTAAGTCGCTCAACTGTAACCATGATGGCATCATATCTTCGTGGGGTAACAGGAAGTACCACAATGAAATCCATGGAGATAATATCCCACTTCCATTGTGGAAGAATATGGGACTGCAGGAGGCCTGCCAGATGCTGATGCTTAGCCTTCAGTCTCTGACACTCTAGACATCTTGCTACATAATCTGCTACATCCCTCTTCATCCCTGACCAATAGTATAACTGAAGTAGGTTGGAAAACATTTTCTTCACTCCTGGATGTGCTGAATAGGGTGCTCTGTGGCTTTCTGCTAGGATAACTATGCGAAGGTCATCTGATAAAGGCACATAGATTCGACCTTGATGTTGTAATATACCATTGGGGTCTAATAAATACCCTATGAAGTGCCCTTCTAGGGGTCTTCCTGATTCTAGTTCTTCCTTAACCTCCTTATACCATGAGTCTGTAATGAGGGCTTGCTGGATTCGGTTTCCCAAGTCCGTGCTAAGGGAGATTGCAGTCAAGGTATGTCTACACCAGCTCAGGGCATCGGCCAGAACATTAGTCTTCCCTTGGATATACTTAACCTCAAAATCATATTCACACAATAATTCCATCCATCTGCGTTGTCTAGCATTGAGGTTAGGTTGAGTGAAAATATATTGGAGACTGCGGTGATCCGTATGGAGTTCAAAATTGTGCCCTAACAAGAAGTGCCTCCATTTCACTAAGGCATGAATAACTGCTGCCAATTCTAGGTCATGGGTGGGGTAGTTAAGCTCATGGTCCTTTAGCTTCTGAGACTCATAAGCGATAACTTGTCCTTCCTGCATAAGGATTTCCCCAATCCCTTCTAGAGAAGCATGAGTACAAACCACAAAATTCCCTGAGAGTTCTGGAACTATTAGGATGGGCGCACTGGTCAACTTCTCTTTCAGACATTGGAAGGAAGCCTAACACTTCTATGACCAAATAAATTTCTTTCCTTTTCTCTGTAAGGAAGTGATAGGGTGAGCTATCTGAGAGAATCCCTTGACAAAATGCTGATAATACCCTTCCAGCCCCATAAAGCTGCGGACCTCAGAGACATTATTCAGAGTTGGCCATTCTACTATAGCCTGAATCTTTGCAGGGTCAACTGCAATGCCACGCCCTGAGATGACATGACCCAGATATTTAACCTCTGTATGGAAAAACTCACATTTTTCTGGATTAGCATGAAGTTGATTTTCCCTTAAACATTGCAACACTTGGTGAAGGTGATCTTTGTGTTCCTCCATTGTTTTGGAGAATACCAAGATATCCAAGAATACTATCACAGATTTGTCCAAATAGGTTCTGAACACCTCGTTCATCAAGCTCATAAAAATAGTGGGAGCATTAGTTAGCCCAAATGGCACTACCGTGAACTCATAGTGGCCATACCAGGTACAAAAAGTTGTATGGTGAATATCAGCCTCGTGAATTTTCAGCTGGTGATATCCTGATTTAAGGTCAATCTTTGAAAATACTTTTGCCCCTTTCATTTTATCGAATAGGTCGTTGATGCGAGGCAAAGGATATCTATTCTTAATGGTGACTTTATTAAGCTGTCGGTAATCAATGCACAATCGGAGAGTCCCATCTTTCCTCTTAACAAAGATTACTGGAGCACCCCATGGGGATACACTGGGTCTGATGAATCCCTTTCCCAAAAGTTCTTCTAACTGCAACTGGAGTTCCCCAAGTTCCTGCGTGGTCATGAGGTATGGAGCTTTAGAGATTGGTTCTGCTCCTAGCACAAGATCTATTCAAAAATCAATGTCCCTTTTAGTAGGCATTCCAGGAATTTCCTTTGGAAAAATGTCTGCAAATTCTTGAAGTAAGGGGTGATCAAGAGTTATGTTTACACCTTCCCCTTCTTCCAAGTCATTAACTGAAACTGCGAACAACTGGCATCCTTTACCCATGCACCGCTTGAGTTGCATTGCGGATATCATGCGGAGGGAGATGGGTTTCTGAACCCTAACGATCTTCCTCTTTTGTCCTGCATCATCAGAACACTAGATGCTTTTATATTTACAATCTATAATGGCTTCGTGAGCCTCTAACCAGTCCATCCCCAAGACTACTCCATAAGAGCCTAAGGGAATCACTCGAAGGTCTATAAGGGTAGAAAAAGGTCCAAGTGCTAACTCACAATTTTGGACACAAGAGTCAGAGGCTATCCTTGCCCTAGAGGCTAGCTTGACCTACCACTTATCTACCTGCCTTACTGTCGTCAGCCCGCATTGCTTAACTAGAGAAGGTGAAATGAAAGAGTTAGTGGCTCCTGAATCAAACAGAATAGTGGTAGAAATACCCCCTAACAAACCTGGAGTTTCAATGACCGAACCCTAATGTTCTGCTTGCTTCTGATCCAACATGGAAAACACCCTGTGAGATCTACCGGTATCCCCTATGGTTGTTTCTTAGGCGGCCTGCTTATAACTAGAAGCCAGTGTTGATTTCTGAGGATAATTTACTGCAATATGTCTATGTTGTCCACAAGAATAACACCCTGTATTTCTAACAAAAATCTTCCTAGACCCATGAGCACTTGACTGTTGAAAACTGCCTTGGCTACTATTCTGTTGTGTATTCTGCGTTGGTTGAGAATTTGGATAGCGTTTGTTACGCTGCCAGTTGCGGCCGTTTCCTGACTGAGACCCACTATTCTTGTTGTTGTAAGAGGATTTATTTTTCTGTGGGTTCTGACTGCCCTTAGATGAGAAAGGATAGTTCTTAGGGCCAGATGTTCCCTGAAACTAATTTCCTTTGTATCCTGACCCAGATTGAGGGGCATTACTCACTGGATTATACACCTGACCTCCCAAACCTAAGGCTACATTTTGCTTAACAATACGAGCTTTAATGAATGCTTCACTAACAGGCTGAGGCTCGAAGACCCGCACTTGAATGGAATATCGACTATTGAGTCCTCTAAGGAAGTGTTGAGTAAGCATGGCTTCATCATCCTTATAACCTGAATAAGTTTTGAGTTTGAAGAAGCGTCTTTCGTAATCACCAACTGACATGGTTAACTGTTATAAATTGTGAAATTCTTCTTCCCACTCGCGTCTCCAATGGTTAGATAGAAATCGAGCTTTGAAGATTTCTAGGAATAGTTCCCAGGACAAGGTGGCTATGTTAATGTGCAATTTTTCTTTCTCTGTTTCCCACCAAGAAGAGGCAAAGTCCCTTAGGTGAATAACTGCAAACCGAGCCTTGATGTTACTGTGGTATGGATGCATGGAAAATAACCTTTCCAAATTAATTAGCCATGTTTCCGCGGCAGCACCGCTCTGTGCTCCCCTAAACAAAGGTGGGTTTTCTCCAAGGAGATCCCGCATGTGAGAAGCTCACAAAGTGTCCTCCTCTATTGTCGAATTCCTTCTCCTAGGTCTTCTTTCCCTTTCCCTCTCATGGTGGTGAGAGGCATTAGACTCATCCTGATGGCCCCTATCCTGGCCTGCATCAAGTCTTTGCAATATCTGTTGCAGTAACTCCTGCATCTGAGCTCCCTGAAAATCCCCTATGTGGCTATCAAATTGTTCCCAACTTCCTTCTTCCTCTAACTGTTCTTCCCCTTGAGACCCTTCCTGGTGGGATCTCAGAGGAGTGTGTTGGGCATCCCTTCTACCACGGGTAACTGGAGGCATCCTGGATAAAACAAGGAAATAGATAAGTCTAAAGGTTCAAGTCCCTATCTTAGGCTCATGGTTTTAATGATGGGTACAAATGTCTAAGCTTAATGAGCCAATATCCCCTGGGTTCTAGTGTGGAAACCTACAGCTCTGATACCAAGTTGTCATGCCCCGCTAGGGAACCAGGAAGAAAACTAGAAAGGTTACTCAGTTAAGAGTGTATATATATATAGTTTTAAAGTTCTAAAGTTACAAATTTCAATTACGAATTTTCCCTAGGTTCCCCAACGAACAAGACTTAACCATAACTTTCATTATTAAGGAAAGAACATAAGATTTCATAATTTTCATTATAACACAGTCACTAACATATTCTTTACATAAACTTTTGTTCATCTAATTCATTTAACTTCTAACATTTCAAGATTCTTTTCTTTTCAAACTTTTAAAAAAAGTGTGCATAAAGTAATGAACTTTCCTAATAACTGTTGCATGCCATTTAGAAATAAACCATTGTTGCATTTAAAATATCAATATAGCCAATTCTTTTATTCTCTTTCATAACCATGAAACATCATAATTTTATCAGATTTTCCATAAGCAAAGATCACTTCTTTTCTTTAGTAAATACATCTGTTACATTGAAAGATAGTTTATCCCTTTTCCCTTTTTCCTAAAACCACCCATCCCATTACATCCATCTGAAATACATCAAATATTGATTTACATTCATCTCCTCTTGGGAGGTTACATTAATGAAATATCATTACATGATTAACAACAAGGAACAATAAGAAAGTCTTCATCTTCCGCAAATATGGAGAAAGCACCAGCAGGATCCATCCACAACTCTACGAGCAATACCTCGATAAATTATTTACCACCCAACCACGTGGATACCCAAAAAGGATCCGCTCCCCCGTGCTAGGAGATAAACACCATGATCCACACAAGAAGTTGATAACTAGGCCATTCCTAAGGAGAGGGTAGTGCATTTCCCCAAAACATAATTGAAAACATGAGAAGAATACAAAAACATGAAACACATCAGTAGCAACTCTAAGAAACGCTAGGTGAGTGTCATCGCATAGCCCTCACCCCTTGCGTTACCCTGGTCAGCCGCTCTGGGCCCCGGCCCCCAAGTAGGCACATGCAGAACCAAACATCTCTCATAGGGACGAGACTTTCTGATTGTGCTATCGCAATAGCACCTTCTTCTAGTCCCATCCGTAGCCTTTACTAGCACTACCGGCATGGGCGAGGCTTATCTTATTAATATGTAATTCCCTTCCCATAAATTATTATTGTTATCATTGGATTAATCAACTCCACAGTGGGTTACCCTGGTACTAGCCACTTAGGGCCCCGGCCTCCACTGTGAGCCACTCACCTAGTGTTCCTAGGTTTCCTACCTTTATCAAATTCATCAAAGTACATAAGGATAAGCAACAAGAGTATACAAGAGTTCCTAACATCCACATGGAACATAAAGAAAGTCACACAGGGTTCCTAGGGTACATGAAACAACCCTAACCCTAATCAAGGTTCCAAATCTTATAACAAGCTTATAAATGATCATAAACATAACAACATGTATAAATAGGGTATTCTACAAGTAAGAACAACTTCTAGAGCCAACGCTGGGTCAAACCAAACCCTAAACCCTTTTGGAAACCCTAAAACATCAATTGGAAGAGTCCTACGCAGATGGAACCCTAAGCTGCACAGGTGGTGCTCTAAGCTACGCAGGTGGTGACCTAATCTGCGCAGGTGGTACAACCTGCGCAAGTGGTGCTTCCTGCGTAGGTGGTCATGCATCCTGCACAGGTGGTACCCAGTTCTGCGTAGGTGGTCAGGACTTGTGCATCCTCTGGACAACAACCTTTAGATTCGACCTTCTGGGTAAAACTCTATAAGATGGAGGCCCAGAAGGTAAAATCAGAGAGATACCCAGTTGGTATTCCTCAGTTACCCTTCTAAAACATCCCTCAAACCCATCTACCCTTATGGAAAATCTGCTTAATTTCTTCCTGAACATGCAATGTGCAGAAAGGTGACCACCAAAGACAGAGTTCTAACTAGGAAGATAGTCTACATATCATCTACAGAATGTGGTTCTATCAGAAAACAAATACATTCTAAGAAGGAAATACATAGAGAAGAACAATATACAGCAACTCATAAACTAAATTCATTATCAAGCATACTTCCATTATTGCAATTCATATGAGATAGCATAAACATTTAAATACACACAAAGGAATTCCATTGTTCATATAACCATAGAAGACAGGAACCAATCATAGCAATTAAATAGACAGGATGCTCGTTTTCAGGTAGAGCCTACCTGGAGTCCTGCGGAGAACCTTTGATGCAATCCAATTCTTTTCTCCCAAGCCTATGCTCCTCCAGCCTTTTAACCAATCGGATGCTCTCCCGATGTTTCCCTCTATCCTTCTAATAGTTTTCAGATAAGTATAAAGTTCTCTGAGTATAATTTTCCTCTGTCCTCTTCCTAACTCCTACTTACTATATTCCCTTAATATAAATACGTTGCAGGATTGGTTGCTCGGGAAGTTCAACCGATGCAACCATTCATAACTATTTACTGGTTATTAGTTTTGAACTCAATAGTCCTCAGATAATATTAAAGCATAGGTAGTTTCCCGAGAACACTTTAGTTAAATTACCTCCTTAGTTACTTTATGTTTTATTTCATGCTTAAGGTAACTCTTTATTATTTATTCCAACTTTTACTTTGATTAATTACTTTCCTTATTAATAGAATAATGTAATTTCATAAAACAATTAATTTCTTTTCTTAAAACAAGAAAGGCATATAATGAATAATTACATACACACATCAAATTATTAAAACATTAATATAGGCATATTTATAGAATTTACATAAATATATTTATATATAGACATATGCATATGTGTGCACCCATATGCCTATGTGTATATATAACCAAGCACATATTATTCAAATCAGGCATTATTTAAATACATTAGAAAAGGTATATTACCATGCATATATAACTTCATCATACCATCCAATAATTATTAACCACAATTCAACCACAAATAATATTCACCTAGCTCTAGGGACAATAACAAATATCCACAATTGACCAAATGCCAAGCATCAATAAATGGACATCAATCCATAATAAAAGACCATTCCCAAAAGGACCCAATCCGGGAACATGGATCAAGGTAAGGCTTAGTCTTGTGGAACCAGGTGTTATTTCCGTCACAACAACGATTAAGGATTTAGAGAGCACGCTCAGACCTGTGGAGCCAGGTGGGGACCATGCTCGGTACCTACAATCCTGCATCACCAAGGAGAGATACATGTGCATAGAAACATATATATACATATATAAGACATTGCAAACAGATGACCAGGATCGATACATCGTGTGGACCTCAGCTAAGTGAGTAACTACGACTTCGTCCCGAGTCATGAAAACACATCTGACATATATGCCAAAAGTAAAACATCATAAAAGATTCTTAAAAGCACGTTAGTCAAAATAGCACATTATAAGTGGGAAAGATTAGAATTCCATTTATTGCATATAATAATTCTTTTTCATAAAGACATTAATCATGAACACATATATATCAAAATATCTAACTAAGCATAATATCATCTAGATTTACCAAAATGTAAACAACTGAAATCATATAATTTATGTGAAAATGTCCAACTCAAAAATAATAGTATAGTCATCGGAAAGAGTATTACACTGCATCCTCACAAAGAATGCCCTCCTCTCTCTAACTATGCAGCCCCTTATTCCTTTTTTCACTCACTGCATCTTATCAAATTTATCATTTTGTGTCTCTTTGTATTCCCAGGATTTTGTTTTTCGACTTCTTTCTATTTAACTGATGCTTTCTTTCCCTTCATTGCGTGTAAGAAGAAAGTTGATTAGATTTCCTACACCTGGCAATTGTATTTACTTGGTAGTTTCTAAAACCTTTTTATTGGACGCATTTACGCAGATCTGCAGTTATGAACAGTGCCATGAGACAAATAGCTTACATGTGCTTTGTTAATACTTCAATATTTCACATGTATTTCTGCCAGCGTGCTCACATGAAGAATCTGCATATGTTTTTATTATTGATGGATGTCCATACCTCATTTCAAAGCACCCATTTCGTACAGGTTAGGAGCTTGCTAGCAATGGCAGCGTAATTGGCTTTGCCAATTCATTTTCTTCAAAGTGCTCAAAGTATTTTGTGCTCATTTAATTTGTATAACAGCCATCATTGCATCATTTCTTGGAGGAATTTGTCAATCATTTTACATGTTCTGTCTATTTGTCCATAAACATCCTGTACTTGGCTTTCATCCACAACAGTTGTTTCAAGTTTCACTCTTCCAACTCTAATTGTTCAAGAGGAAATAATTTATATTGGAAAATCGACACACCAAAATTAAAATTAAAGAAAATAATCTAAGAATTTTTATTTTGTTTTTTTGGGTGGTGTCCGTTGCCAACCTTCACGGGTGCTTATGTAAACAATTGGGGCAGCTTTAAGTAGGTATCTGCCGACATGTTGAAATGGCAAACTTTTGACCCTCTAATGCTTAATGAATTCTATATAGAGGTTCGTTAATACCCCTAGAAACCAAAAAATATTTTTTAAGTAGCTAAGTCATCTATGAAAACTGTTATTCATCAAAATCGATATATAGTTTAAGCTCTACAGATGCATGAAGCTAGCTATATCAATTACAGATACGCTTCCCCTAAATGATAAATTCTTATTATTTTTCATATGTATTTAACAACCATACTGTAGGCGTGAAGCTGCTTTAGTGACTGGGTCCACAACCCCCTGCTTAAGCGACTGAGTGAGTAATCCAGCAGTTACGTTTTTTATTTGTCATTCCCATTAGGTATTGTTTTGCTCTTGTTGTCAATTGTAGTTTCCATGTAGGTTTTAAAAGCTTCTGTTTTCCATGTCAAAATCTCACGCAATTTTTTAAACAAAAGTTTTGAATGCAACTAAATCGATTTGCAAAATAAGAGCCAATCTATTAGTTTGCTAGAGTTTGTGGTTGCTAGAGTTTGTGGATGAATGTGAGTATTTGGGAATTTATTTTTACAACAGATTCAGTTGAGAAACTTGTAGAACTAAACAGATGAAGGGGAGGGGATTGGAAAGCTTCTTTCTTGTTGTAAAAAGGTGTAGATAAACTGAATTATGGAATTGGAAAATCAAGAAGACTCTTTTTGATTTATGGATCACGCCAATTATACTATATGATTGTAAGGTTTGAGAGAGCAGCCTTTTGATGATGATAGAGAGGTTCCACTTAAAATTTTGGTAATAGAGAGGATTCCACTTAATAAGGATTATTTCCTGAATTAAATAGAACGACGTTGTTTATATGGGAAAAAAGGTTTCACTTTGAAGCCTTGGTAGTGAGAGAATTCCACTGAAAAAGGACTATTTCCTTAACTCTGAAAAGAAAAGAAATCCCAAATTTATAAACTGACTTTTTTAAAATGCAACATCTGTCATACATCCATAGATTCTACAATTCAGACAACCATGGTAGCCATGTTTCAACCATTCAGACAGGCCTGAAGCAAATGCAAAGCGTATTGCAGACATTTATAGATAACAAGATTGTATTCAACACACCAGAAATATCAGCCATGGACTCATGAGCCTGGTCCGGTCTCCCCTAAAACATTCTATAAAAGTTGAAGAAAGCATATCAGAAAAATCATAGTGTGAGGCTCTAAGCAGGCCATTCGAATCGCAAGGTCAAGACACCAGATTCAACATTGCGAAGCTTCAAGCTAGCTTCCTGCACCTTTGTCTCCTGCACACGCTTGATGCTGCTATCTCTATACAGGCAGTTCTCCTTGCACGGACATACCACCTTCCTATCTTTTATGTTCTCCTCTAAAAGGGGCTTCAGATCCATTGTAGCGTTTCCCATCTTGTCATCGAGTCCAAATGCATCATTATCCCACAATTCCTGCAAATCATCATTAACATCTGTAAATCAGATCATATTGTGAGCACACTCTAAATTTTGACTGTTTCACAGCTAAAATGTTCTGTACGTTCAAATCTTCTGTATATGTCATTTTGTCAAACAATTCACATAAAAATAAATAAATAAATGAGGAGATCGTACCACTTTGAGTAAACAATCATTCCTATTTTCTACATGAAAACTAAAATCTTGATTCCAAACTGGATTAAGGTTATCCTTCATCACTCTAGTCCTCTCCACCTGTGAGAAAAACAGTGTTAAATTTCGTATATCTGAAACAGGGGAATGAAGGGAGCGAAGAAACCCTAATACACCTTATATTCAACATCAATCCAGAAAAGATTAAAGAGCGGACAGAGATCACGGACATGGCTGCCAAGGGTGAGGATAACATAAGGATCACTGCTCCTGAAATCTCTAACTGCTAATTCTTCTCCCTTCACCACGCTCACTTTGAGAACAGGGGACATTTCTGTTTGCCTTGACTGATGCATTAACTTTGTCTGAGTGTTTCCTTATAAAGGCTTCTGATGCCATGGAGCAGTAGCTTAAATCTGAATAAAGATCTGCAGGAGTCGAATAAGAATAATGATCAGGTCAAAAAGATGTGGATGAGAGTAGAAACAGAGCAAAAGAAGATGGAATAGTATAAAGCCATCAAAAAAGCTGAATACAGTAACTTGGGGTTGCAGAAAAAATGGAGAATTCGATTATCTCTTGCGTCAGAGGAATTTGGGGATGATCTGTCTGGAATAATTTGTAAAGCAGGGAAGAAAATGAAGTAAAGGAGGGGAATATTGGGGTGATGAGGAGGCTGAAAAGGAGATGAATATTGAAAACGTTTTTCTTGAAAGGTTCGAATCTTGTGCAAGAGAATGGCTGCTTTCATTTCATATTATTCTCATATAAATGGTTATAGGGCAGTGAAAAAAATTGTACATCATATTAAAATATATGAGATTACATCTTGTGAAAGGTGAAGAAGCTTTGCAAGAATAATATGAAACAAAAAAAAAAGGAAGCAAAAGGCTATTAAGAAAAGCAGCAACACAACCACAAAGAAAGGAGAGGGAAAAGAAAGGAGAGGACAGCAAACAGCTGGGAAAGCAACAAAACCAAAGGCTAAGAGCAAGAGCTCCCAACACAAAATAAAATAATAGAAAAGAGTGAGCAAAGAGGATAATGAATGATTTAATACACAGAGTGTATTTGCTTTCAAATGAGAATCCTCTATGTGTTCCTTAATTTTTCATCTGTCCTTTGAAAGGGTATCCACCTCGAAGTTTACTCTCTCTAAGCATGAACAAAAGATATATGGACAAGTGAAAAGCACATGCTATCAATCAAATGGTTAATAGATGAGAGAATCAATTTTTCCACTTGGTATATCTCATTTATCCATTTGATGAGGACTTCAGAATCTCCAAAGAATTGAATTTTATCAAAATTTCTACCTATGGCCAAAGTTATTAGAAGTTTCAAGGCCACAATTTCTGATGAGCAGTGGGAGTAGGGGTCAAATTGTTTTGGAAAATTGTAGCATTTTTGGCCAGCCAAAAACCCCAAGTAACAAGAAGAGGTAAAAGTACTATAGTTGTTAAATGTCTTATTGTGATACCAATTCCCAAAACAAAGCAATAGTGTACCTCCATCCCATACATTCCTTCGATCAATCAATCGTTTCCTATCAAACCAAACTTTAAAAGTGCAAGAGCAAGTGGCTAAAATGTGATCGATAGATTCCAAATCCATCAAACACAAAAGATACAAAAGGTAGCATCCAGGACCTAGCCAACTTCTTTTTCATAGCATATCACATTAAAAGTTTAGTCTTGGGGGAAGCATGAATCTTCCATACGCTCTTCCACCACCAACATATAACATCATGGTACGCAATAGGAAATAATGTCTTGTATCCAAATTTACAGTATATACATCTTTGGCTTTATTTTTTGATCAAAGAAAAATGTCTTCCTCATTATTAATTTTGACATGACTCTACTTTAGCTTTTTAACATAGTTTGACCAAATTTCACGATTTGTTCCAGCCAAACCAATACTTTATGCAACTTTCCAACCTTGTTTTCATAGATTGGTAGTATTAGGATCAACAACATGAGAAAGAGTAGTAACACTTTTCTTTGATAACAATCTAGTTAAATCCACAAGGAGAAGATGAATGTCCCCACATCCAATCCAAGGATCAACTCCCACTTTAATATTTTCAACATTTCCCACCTTCCAAGACAACCACAATCCAATAATAGAGAAAGAAAGAAGAATAACCTTCTAGACAACAAAAGCATTACATGAAGTTTTAATTGGAGATCTTATCCACTCAAAAATAGACTTAAGAGCAATATACTTATGAACCAACACTCTTGGCAACTAGAGCTGCTCCAAAAAAAAAAAAATCCTTAAGATCTCAGCCCTCCTCATCTTTTGGATTTAAACATACATCCTATTTGTAAGGGGAATACAATTTTTGTCTTGTTTCTCTCACCACAAAAAAGTGAAGCATTCTTTTCTTATTATATTGGGCACATTTTTGGGTATGTGAGCTAAAGACAACCAATAAACAAGTATAGCTTCTAAAAATATTTTAATTAAAGTCTAACCCCAATGGATAGCCATCTATTGAACCACTTGTTAATATGATTTTGAAATTTTGTAATCAGCTATAACCAATCATTTTTAACATAACCATTTGGTTTTAAATGAAAAACCAAACATTTGAAGCCTTCTTAGATATCCAAAATATGATAGGCAAACATATTCAAAATCTAGTTTTGTTGATCAAGTTGTAATTTATTGACAAATATAGTGGACTTATGTGTATTAATCACCATACATGTAGCAACACAAAATAGATCCAAAATCTCCTTAAACTTGTTCAACTCCAGCCAGGAACCATGCATACAAGTAATATATCATCCACAAAAGGAGATAAGTTAAATTGGGGGTGCTACCAATCAAAATACCATTTATGGAACCATTTTGGTTTGCATCTAGCAAAGCCCAACTTAAGCCCTCAACAACTAGTAAAAAAAGAAGGAAAAGAAGGCAACTTGCGTCAACCCTTGAGAAGGACAAAATAATTTTGAAGCCAAGCCATTTATGAGAATGACATATGAGAGAGAAGAGATACAACTCATACTCCAATTTACCATCTATAAACAAAAACCAAGGTAATAACTAATGCATAGCCAATTTACTTTGTCATATGCCTTGGACAAATCAAGCTTAATCACCATAGCTGGACACTTCTTAGTTTTAATAGTGTGGATGCCTCCTTTTGCAACCTCAATTTCCTCTTGAATTTGTCTCCCATATAAGAAACCAAATTGTTCAGTAAAAATAGTGTGTGACAACACTTCCTTCACTTTGGAAGAAATAACATTCACAACAAAACTGTAGATGCAATTATGAAGTGACATAGGGTAGAAGTCTTCAAACTTTTCCAGCGTGTCCTTAGAAATGAGAGCTATGAAGGCTTTATTAAAGGCCCCAATAATTTTTTGAAACCATCGTGATTCTTCAACCACACGAAGGATGTCATTACCTAAGTAATCATTAAAACCTAGGGAAAATTATATAATCCAACCATCAAGTCCAAGGCTTTTGTCTTTTTGAAAAGAGCACATAATAGCCCTCAATTTGTGCATTGATAATTTTTTCATTAGTTTCTTATTATCTACCTCATCAAAAAAACTTGAAAGTGTGAAGATGTACTAAAAATATCAGTAATATTGTCCCTCTCAAATTTCTCATACAACTATTTGAAATGTGTGATTCCCAAATCAGCAATCTCTTTGAAAGAAATAGCCTCTGGTCTATCCTCCTTTGTAATTTCCCAAATAGCTTTTTTTCTTTTTATGATATTTAGCAAAATTATGGAAGTACTTTCGTGTCATCATTCTTCAGCCAAAGTGCTTGGCTTTTAGTCTCCCGTGTTCCTCTTGTTTAAAAAAGATTCCTCTTTTATTTTCCAACTCTAATATCTTTATGTTGAGCACAAAAAACCTTTAAAATTTTCATTGCATCTTATGTCAAAACCTTTTCTTCATATTTTACATCAATGTATAATTGAAACAACAAATCATACCATTCAATTGCACAATAGCACACCATACTTATGTGAAAAAACTAACAAGGGAAAATACACGGTGAGAAATATCACAATATAAAACAAGATTACAATTTTTTTTAGGGCATCAACCCAAGGAAGAAACAACTGATCCTTGAGATATTAGTTTATGATTGCAACCAAAAAATGTTCACTACTCCATGAAAATTTAACATAAGTTACAAAAGAAGGATACAACCTTAAAATATCATAAAAACCTTTAAGCTACCACCACAACACAATCACACCATTAACAACCTTTGGCTCACTACCTCTAGCACACATTTGGGCTTATTCGAACGTAGATACCTTCACCTCTTCTAATAGACATTAAGTGATTACTCACATCCTTCTTAACACCTCACAACTTCTTACATTTGCAACAAATTTGATTTTTCATTTGCATCTTCTGTAAGCACCAATAATCTTCTCAAAGTCGGCCAAGGTGAAATGTGTAGACATGAAATATGCATTAGCCAAAGAGGCAGACCCCAAATACTTTCATTGTGGAAGGGAATTAAATGCAAATCGAAGCAAGAGATAGGTGGATCAAAAAATTTTTTTTCCATATCTCCATGAGGGCACAACCTTTAAAACATTTTCACTAGTCTCTCAAGTTGACCCAAAACAAACTTAACCTTTCATCTAAATGTTCCATTCACCAAATGGTACCAAAACGTCTAGGAACCATTATGCAAAGAATATAAGAACATCATAGGATATTCAAAAACATTCCAACACCATTCTTTCATATTGTCGCGTTCAATTGAGTTAGTGCAACAAACATTTTTCAAAATCCTACCACCATATGAAAGCCAATCTATACAGTATTGAGAAATAATAATTAGATTCATACTTGTAGTATGCCTAGGCACCTAAAACTTGAGGACGAGTAATATATAGACAATATGACCATGTTCCTCTAACTACAAGAAAATATACTAAAATGCAGAGAAATGCAATGCATTCTTCAATTTCATCTTGATAGGCAATAATACAAAAATGTTTGTCTTACCTTATATGATATGAAATGAGAAGCACACAGATTGAACATCATCCTTTGTCTAACTTCTAAATCGTGAAATCATAACTTCAAAAGAAAAGAAATACGGTACAAATTCCTAGACACAAAAATTGGCACAACATACTTGAGTTGCTTCACTGCAATTATCTATGATTTAAAGCATATATGACATCCAAACATAACATTCGATCAACACATTTGATATCCAACCATGAACAATATATCAACACATTTTACATCCAACCATGAACATTAGATCAAAATATTTGACATCCAACCATGAAATTTAGGAATGTAAAAATAGGATGAGCTTCAAATCAGCACTTTTGACATCCAACCATGAACTAAGGCTATACCACAACAAAAATTCAAAGAGTTATATATCTCGAGTTATACAATCAAATTTCCATTATGTAAAGGAGATGGAAGAGCTTGTAATGTTGGCTGTAGTAGCATAACACCGCCACAATATTTTTCCATGTTATGTGATGGATTATCCATAGTAGGCTAATTTATTGAAAATAATAAAATATGTTTTTAGACACAAAACACTATTTTGTGAATTACAGGGGAGACAAAGTATCATCAATAGTGGGAAAATTTGAAACCTTTTTCATCCTAGAATGGGTCAATGAGGTTAAAGAGGCTACCAATAACATGGAATACTCCAATGCTATATAATGTCACAATGGGTACTATAATGTTTAAACATTGAATGCAATGCTCCAACTTTCATTTAGTTATAAAATTAATAAAGAAAAAAAAGTATTATTTTTATTACTTTTATGTATTACTGATGTAAAATTTG
The DNA here is from genome assembly GCA_018584345.1 of Thuja plicata. NCBI lineage: Eukaryota > Viridiplantae > Streptophyta > Pinopsida > Cupressales > Cupressaceae > Thuja > Thuja plicata. Next base: position 297,746 of record MU225548.1, read on the forward strand.
AAGGTATATTTTTGGATTTATATTTAGGGGTGTAGAAATAATCTGTATGTGTTAGTTTGAATTTGTTGTGCACACCTGAACTTGAAAATTGTCATTATAACCATGAACACATATGCAATCTAATAAGAATCCGAGGTGTTTACAAATACTTTTGGAAAATCTACTAAAGCTTGAGGGTCAGGTTCTCCTCTATCAACCTTTGGATGTATTGATTTAATGAAGTACACCAAGCTTGAGAACATCAAACAAGCATACAATGTAATTAATTAGACAATGAAAAGTCATTGTCAAACTTTGGTCTATTTATAATCAAATTCATAGAATGATTAATAAATTCATATCTCAATCCTTGGTGCTAGATATGCACTAGATGATCAATTTTAGGGTTAGTGTTTAAATAAAATGTCATACCATGTAATTCAGGTAACTCACCTTTTAGTTGTCCCATAGTTGATCAAATGGAAAAAAAACATACAATGGTTTGGATAGGAAAATATGTGGTACATATCTATCGGCTTAACACCTATTTAGATTAGTTTCACACTATTTTAAGTACAAAAAACAAGACATGGAATATGATTTAAGAACCTAGATTTATTTTAGGCATGAATGATGTCAAGATTGAGATTAGATTAGCACTAAGATATTGACCACCTTTTTGCCCCTCATTTCCATGCACTTATCTAATATATGTATGTAGGTATATAGATTGTGCATATTTATCATTTTGTATATTTTTATCCTAATCAATTCCATTTGACATGACTTGATATTGCTCACAATGATCGACATTATTGATGATTACATGATGTAATACACTATTCTTCAACTAAATATATGATGACACATTCATTATGGTCATTCATAACCATGACAATATTCATGATTTACATGACTATGATGGACATCGTATTTGTAAATTATCTTCACATTCCATATCAACTATCTTCATATTATTAGTTTCTACAATAGGAGGAATGCTAGTGTAAAAATATGCTTTATTAGTTGTCAACAAATAAACCAATGAGTTGTTAGAACTGAAATAATCTCACCAAATCTTCTAATGTATATATTTTTGTTAAAAAAAAATTTAATATGAAAATTAATTTATCTACCATTCTATTGGACGAAAGTTGTGAATTGTCTTTTTAATGTAATCTAAGTTATGGAATTTAATAACTTTTTTCATTTTGACATTTTGTACAAATTTATTTTCATGTCATTTTTTTTTATATTTCATTTATTAAATTTTCTTGATATGATTTTTATTCTAAGAGTTGTTGATCTATTAGTACAATTTATTTATTATATTATATTTGATTCAGTTTTATTTAATTAAAAATATGAAATAGAAAAAATAAGAGAGATTAAGATTTAAAAATATAACAATACTGTAATAAAAATTTACATCTTTTAGTTTAAAACATTTTTAAAATTAACAATATTCAATAAAGGTTAATATATAGCTATATATTTTTAATATATTTTATATCTATTTTAATCCATGTTAAGGAGGAATATTGTTCATCTAATCTATTCAATTTATTTTATTGGTTTGAGCATGTAAAGTTAAAAATTTGAGCAACAATCCTATAATCTATATTTAAATTTTTTATTTAAAAAAAATATTTATCTTTCTTTTTATTGGTCCATGCTGGAACTGTATAACAATTTTTTTTGAAGTACGTGCCAAATCTAATGCATTTAATTCACTAAATCAAAATTCAAACTTGTTAATGGTTCCAATAAAACTTAAACACATTATATACAACATAATAGTCATTTTCTATGTGAGAAAGTAAGTTAATATGAAAATAAAATTTTGCCTTAATAAAATTAACTTTAAACGGTATTTCTACCATCACTCAATTTTAATTTATCAGACTCAACAAAATTTATAGGAACCTAATGTAATGTGTCTCTTTTTATGAATTTCTATAGGCAATATTTCAATTTACTATATGTACCATCCTAAAAAGTAAGCACTTAATTTGTGCTCATTTTCAGACTATTTTGAGCCTACTTTAGTGTATTTTTAATGGTAGGACCTCATATTGTGCTTAAATGCATATTCAATTCAAATATAGGTCCTCCTCCTTCTTTAAGCTCGAGATTGGCTCTAGCTTCTATGCAGGATTTCTTATTTTATACCCAACCACATAATTCATTTCCCACATAGGACCTATGCATTCCTTTTCAAATTTCGCGATTCACCCTGATTTCTTGGCAGAATGTGGCTTTGACCACCCCTTTTTGGCACACTCCCCTAAGTCCTAGGAAAAAATGATTTTCCTGGACAAGGTCATCTAGGTTGGCCTTGTCCTAGACTCTAGGTCATCCAAGTTGGCCTTGTCCTAGACTCTAGGTCATCCAAGTTGGCCTTATCCTAGGGCTTTGTGCTTAGGTTAGCTCCGGGCTTAATGTGGGGGGTTTTTCTCCTAGATCTCTAATTGAGACCGACTTACAATATATGAGCCTCTAAATGAGTATAAAAAGGCACCAAACCCTCTCATTTTGACATCCACAATCCATAAACAACCAACATCACACACACATGCAAGCTATCATACATTCATTGTGCATTCAAGGGATCCAAGTGCAAGCAAGCATCCATTATTGAAGGCATCCATTATCAAGCATTCAAGCCCATCAAGAATTCAAGTGCAAGGAAGTCATCAAGAGTCTTTAAACATTCAATTCTTCATCTCCATCATACAATCAAGGCATTTCCTTCCATAGATCTAGCTTCTTTCCCCATTGGAGGCCAAGCAAAGGATTTTAACATCAAGGAAGGAGATCTACATTCATCCATTAAGCCTTCTTCTCTAATCCAACATTGTGGCTAATTACAAAATCTATCACATATGGTTTTGTCTTACATGATTTCCTTTTAGTTTTTGTGTTGAGTCAAAGTTATTGCATCAACATTCTTGATCGCATATTTATAGACAATTACTTTTACATGGTATGATATATTCCATTGTTTAGATCTAATCTCCACTACACGGAAACACTTCTTTCATTACATTTATTTAATTTCAAGGTTGATTCCTAAATAGGGGTTTTACTGAGGAAAACCACTCCCCTTAAACTTCTTCCCCTTCTTTTCTCTGTGCAAGAGCAGGTTGTGGAATTTTGGAAATGGATTCGAGAGCTTCAGATACAGTTACAGAACCTCGAGAATGTTGATCAGATTTGGAGTTAAAAGGACAAGGACATAATTTTCACCCTCATCTTGGACTAGGTCATCCAAGTTAGCCTTGTCCTCCGAGGTTGATATTTTCATAAAAAAAAGTTACAGACATCAGAAGCCCATATAGAGTTTTACCTAATTCTGACATCTCTGCGACAGTCAAAATTAGATTTGAAGGTCTATTTGCCTCTTCTTTCTTCAAGGTGAGTCCATTGTTACTATTTATTCCCTTTCACTTACTTTCATAGATCGTATTTACATCTCATATTACATATCATATTAGATTCACATTTCCTTATCATTCCTATCATAAAGAATCCAAAACCCTATGTTGTATAGATCTCGCATTAGCACCCTTACTCTCTTGGTTGTGCTAATCAGATTCACCTTTTTGGAGGTTTTTTATTCTAATGTATGAAAGATTTGGTGACTGATCTACATCCTAGCATTTCTCACCATTTCTTCCATTACAATTTGGTGAGCCTGACACATTGCATCCCTATTTGGATTTGGTATCTAGATCTCCTTGTTTGTATTCATATCTTTATCACATTGTATGAATCTAGATTTATAGGTTCATCTGTACATTTTGGTGAACCCAACTTATAACATTTCCATTTAGATTTTGGTGTTATATTAAATTTATATTTTGAGACGTAGTTATATGTTTGTTAACATGAAACTCTATGTTTTTACTTTCCTTCTTACTTCTCTTTGTCAAACACATGGAGTGAATCATAGATTATTGCATTTCATTATGTTTGTATTCCTTCATGGTATTCTTGCACATGGCATAATGAGCTAACTAATATATCTATTCCTTACAAGGTATACTTGAAGACCATTATCAATGTTCCATGTGTGTTTCTTCTTCAAATTTTAACAAAATGTATAACATATATAGATAACATAAGCGTCTTTGTTAATGAGCCTAATTCTAATCATAATGCTTCTAATTTTATTCCCCCCTCTCACAATCTAGCTCCTAGTGATCCTGTGGTAGATAGCTTCATAAGGATTGGTAATTTTTGTGATTCTTATCAAACCCTTCAAAACATTATCCATGATCTAGATGTTAGACATTTCCAATATGATTTCTCTTCTTCACCACCTAAAGAGGATAAGCATGATGATCTCCCCAAAGAGAACATTCCTACCTCTACTCCTCCTTATATAACACACACTCAAAAACCTCAAGATGAATCACCTTCTCCTTCTACATTAAAGGCTACTTACAACATGGGCTATGATATCACCACTAAACAAGGATACAAAGGTTTAGGGCTTGGTATTAATGAATAAGGCATTAAAAATCCTATTAATCCTCATCAACAAGATCATAAAGGTGGTTTAGGTTTCATAACTCATGTTAATCCCTTACCATCCCCATCTCAACCAAAACCTCCTCTTGACATTCTTTTTCCAACTTCATCTAATGACATATCACCTTTTGATGACCGCTTAGCTTTGGCCAAAAGAATCTATTGGAGTATCAAATATAATTCTAAAATAAGATTCCCTAATAGGAAATTTTCAAAAAACCAAAAACCTATCAATGGTGAATTTTTGTGTTTCTTTAATCATTCCAGCAAACATTCTCTTTGTGGTTGTGTTACGTTTAGAAAATTTGTTCAAGATTTGGTTGATAGATGTCTTCTTTATTTAACATTGGATCTTTGACATTTCCTTGATATAAATGTCATACATCAGTATAATCTTTTCCTATTATGTTTTTTCTCCATTATGTAAACCCATTTGCATAATGAGCTTGAGGGCACCATCATAGGAAACCCCTCTTCCTCTCTCAACCAGGGGGAAATAGGTCATAATTTATTTCTTCTTTCAGGGATCCATTTTCTCCCTTTGTTGACATGTTTGTTTTATAAAAAGACACCCTTTCCAGCATACATTAGTCATTCTACTTAAAGATATTGACATCCTAAGTTTCAATCTTATTCTTGCTTGAGAGCGCATACTTTATATATGAGAAATCACTTCAGGAGCTTAATGTGTTTTACCTTTTCTATTTCCTATCCATCCAATATCCCTTGTGGCCTTGCATCTTTTATATTATTATGTCCTCTCTTGCATGAATTTTTTTCCTTGACACCTTATGCTTGGAGGTGTTCATCTATTATAAAAGATCTAACATTTGGGCAGAGGTATTGGGTGTATTTCTTTCTATCTGCTCCTTTCATAGGATCCATTATCTCTTTGTTGATCATCTCTTTTGTACTATGATTTCCTCCCATGTACGGACTTGTTGTGTAGGATGTTTCTCCTTAATGAGATTATTATCCTCCTTACAATTCTCCCTTGCTTGCAAGTGTATATCTTGTATAATTGGGTTGACCACTAACTAGACATAATTTGACATCCTTTTTCACCTCTTATTTCTCTATGGGTTGGTATTATTTCATGATGACACATCCTTTCTGGCATGAGATACTTTATTTCATACAAGATACTTACATTTTTCTTAACACTCTTTTTCATGCCTCAAAAGGCATTTCTATTGCAAAATTATTATTCATATTATCATTCATAAAATTCCTTGGTGACTTCTTAATTTATAACATAATGTATTTTCTAGCGTAAATATGTTTGTTTTACATTAGGAGTTTTCTCTACTTTGCAACATATTTTTCTTGGAATTTTATATTTCTTATGAAATAACTATGATTAGGGATGCATCATATATTTCATCTTGCCTTCACACTTGGGGGGAAAGGTTTCATGCATATTATTTTTCTATCTCTTCTCTAAGGATCTACTTTCCTTAGTATAGTAGCATTTGGTTATCATGTGACACTCTTTTCCTATAAAGAATTGTTCATTTTGATTCAAGATTCTCTCTTATGCAAGAGGTGTGAATCCTTGATCACAACCTATTCTTTATTTGCAAAACTATGTTCATTATAAAAAAATTCCCTTACTATTTGTTTCAAAGTCTGTCATCCTTCATCAAGAATCCCCTTTTCACCTAGAAATAGGGGGCTAAATGGGTGCTTTCTTGTTCTCCTCCCCCTCTTTGTCTTGAAGATGTTATCTTTGTTTAAGAACTCCTCTTGAAGGTAGATTTCTTGTGGCCAAGATCTCTTCCTTTCAAGGGTCTCTTCCCACAAGTAGGATATCCTATCATGATTATCTATTTTCTTATCTCATAAGAGTCAACTCTCTTAGCTAAGTTTATGGCATACATTGTTTCTTTAAGATTATCCTCTTGTTGTTGGACGTAGGTATCCTTGATTGTATTCCTTATGATGTCTCCTAATTTTCCATCATAAGGAGGGGGAATACATATGGCCTCCCTTGTACTATATGTAGTTTCTTTTTGTTTATTGATCCCTAAGGAGATAATGCTTTCCTTAGGCTTGATCATTTTTTAAGCCGCCTCTGTGCAGAAACCATTTTTAAGAAGCACCTGTGCGCAAAACATTTTTTTTTCAAGCCACCCCTATGCACAACTTGTTTTTCAAGTTTCCCTTGTGTGAAAAACATTTTCAAGCTGCCTTTGTGTGCAAAAAAAATTTCAAGCCACCCCTGTGCGCAAATTTCTCAAGGTAGAGTTGACTAGCATAACACAATTTGCTATACCATCAATTCTGCTTCCTCTCTCTTCTCACCCCATGAATCACCTAGCATAACATAATTTTTTAGTATGTTGGACTCTCTGTCTCTCTCTGTCTCTCTGTCTCTCTCTGTCTCTCTCTCTCTCTCTCTCACTTCTCATGTTTATGCTAGTAGGTTGGACCCTGGGGTTTGTATCATCTTTGGCGATACTCTTGTTCTTCCTATGTGATCACTTGTGCTAGTGAAATAACTTTCAAGATATGATATCAGTGGATGATAAATTTTTTATCGAGGTCTCATTCACTATTTGATTTGGAGTTTTATTTTAGTACTAACCCCTTTGTGTGTCTTTTGTATTTTCTTTTGTTTTTTTATTTTTCTTTTTTTTCATGCCCTTGTGCATGGATGTGGACTTAAGATCCTTGGTTTGGTGTCTTACGTCCTTAAACTTAATGTTGTCTTGTCTCTTTCCAATTTTCTCATCATCGTCTCTCTCTTTCTTTCTTCTATCTGTTCCTTTACCATGAGCATGATCTTGTCTCGTACTCCTTCTAAAATGGGTGCTAAATGTACCATCCTATAAAGTAAGCACTTAATTTGTGCTCATTTTGGGACCATTTTGCACCTACTTTAGTGTGTTTCTTATGGTATGACCTCATATTGTGCTTAAATTCATATTCAATTCAAATATAGGTCCTCCTCCTTTAAGCTTGAGGTTGGCTCTAGCATCTATGCATGATTTCTCATTTTCACCCAACCACATAATTCTTTTCAAATTTTGGGATTCGTCTTGATTTCCTGGTAGACTGTGGCTTTCACCGCCCCTTTTTGGCACACTCCCCTAAGTCCTAGGAAAATTTTTATTTTCCTGGACAAGGTCATCCAGGTTGGCCTTGTCCTGGGGCTTTGTGCTTAGGTTGGCTCCAAGCCTGATGCAGGACTTTTCCTCCTAGATCTCTAATTGAGGTTGGCTTGCAATATATGAGCCCCAAAATGAGTATAAAAGACACCAAACCTTCTCATTTTGACATCCACAATCCATAACGAATAAACATCACATACACATGAAAGCTATCATACATTCATTGTGCATTCAAGATATCAAAGTGCAAGCAAGCATCCATTATTGAAGGCATCCATTATTAAGCAATAAAGTGAAAATAAGCCATCAATAGTCTTTAAGAATTCAAGTCTTCATCTTCATCATGAATTGAAGGCATTTCCTTCCATAGATCTATCTTATTTCCCCATGGGAGGCCAAGCAAAGGAGTTTGACATCAAGGAAGGAGATCTATATTTCATCCATTAAGTCTTCTTCTTCTTCTCTAATCCAGCATTGTGGCGAATTACAACATCTATTACATGAGGTTTTGTCTTACATGATTTCCTTTTGGAATTTGTGTTGAGTCAAATCTATTGCATCAACATTCTTGATCACATACTTAGAGACAATTACATCTATATGATATGATATATTCCATTGTTTAGATCTAATCTCTACTACATCACAATGCTTATTTAATTTCAAGGTTGATTCCTAAATAGGGGTTTGACTGAGGCAAACCCCTCCCCTCAGCCTTCCTCCCCTTCTTTTCTCTGTGTAGGAGCAGGTTTCAAAGTTTTGGATCTAGAATCGAGAGCTTTGGATATAGTTACAGAACCTTAGTACTTTCATAAGATTTGGAGTTAAAAGGACAAGTTATAAATTTCCACCTTCTACCTGGACTAGGTCACCCAGGTCGGTCTCATCCTTTGAGGTTGAGATTTTATAGAAAGTAGTCACAAACATCAAAAGCCTAGATCTAAATTTTCACATGATTCTGACATCTCTAAGACAGTCAAAATCAGATCTGAAGGTCCATTTGCCTCTTCTTTCTTCAAGGTGAGTCTATTATCACTATTTCTTCCCTTGCACTTACTTTTATAGATCATATTTACATCTCATATTACATATCATATCAGATTTACATTTCCTAATCATTCCTATCATAAATAATCCAAAACCCTACATTGTATAGATCTCGCATTAGCGCCCTTACTCTCTTGGTTGTGCTAATGATATTCACCTTGTCAAAGGTTTTTTATTCTAATGTATGCAAGATTTGGTGAGTGATATACATCCTATAATTTCTCACCATTTATTTCATTATAATATATTATTCAAGCATTCCAAGTTCCTAGATTATCACATCATTGTATGATATATTCATCATCATCTTATATATTGAAAGTCACCTTGATTTCATCCTACATGTTACTTTTTTATTGGAAGAAATTGTGGGGCACAAAATTTATTCACTTGTATATCATCACATACTTATCGTTTACCTACTACTCAACATGATTGATGACATGTACATGATGCTTTTAATCTTTCCTTACATATAAATTGAATACATAACATGCAACCAAATGGAGGTGCACATTTCAAGCTCCATTCTTACCTAATAAAAAAATGCAACCAATTGGATTTGCATCTATTATCACTAAAAATATATCATGGTGTTTATTATAGTGATGCGAATATAATGCTTATTTAAAGGAAAAAATCAAGAGAAAAGAAATGAACAATAATCCAAGAGAGTTAATTGAAGATAATATTGTTACCATGAGAAATAAATAAACTTGGAGCAATCACCAAAAGAGACAAGACAATGAGACAAGAAGTTTTGAAAGGGAAAAAGAAAAGAAAAACCCCTTGTCAATTATGAACGAGGTAATTCTGAGAGAGAGAGAGAGAGAGAGAGAGAGAGAGAGAGAGAGAGAGAGAGAGAGAGAGAGACATATATAATAAAACNTCTGAGAGAGAGAGAGAGAGAGAGAGAGAGAGAGAGAGAGAGAGAGAGAGAGAGAGAGAGTCATTTATAATAAAACCATAGTGTCAAAATGGGAGAGAGGAGAATCTCTTGAATAGAGATGAGGAGAGGAGTTACAAGGTAACTCACAAATCTATTAATGCGACCATTCATAATAGGCGTGTACAAAGTGTCAACATCCTCTTAAGGAGGATAAACTATTTTCCTTAATAAAACAATTACAAAGAAGTGAAATGTCCTCCTATTTGTACTAGAGGAAAAAATACATGTAGGATACCTTGGTTTATCCTAAATTAAAAAAATACAACCAAGGAAAGATTAAATATTAGAACACCCCCCTTAATATTTACTTGGAAAGTTTACATCAATGGGTATCAACCCAAAATGTTTATAATGAAAATGAAACTTCTCTTTAGAAAGAGGTTTTGTCAAAATATCAGCAACTTGATATTCCCCCTTGCAATAAATGAGTGATACTTGTTTGTTTTCAACTTATTCTCTAATGAAGTGATGTTGGAGAGAAATATGCTTTGTCCTTGCATGAAAAATATGATTCTTTTCCAAGGAAATAGTGCTTTGGTTGTCACAATAAAAAGTTTTAGGCTCTTGTTGAGGTAGAACCAAATATTCAATAATCTTCTAATCCATAAAGCTTCTTTAGAGGCATTAGTACATCCTTTATATCCTACTTAATTAGAACATAGAGAATTAGAATGTTATTTTTTACTTTTCCAAGAAATGGCACCTGAACCAAAAAATAAACAATGTCCACAAGTAGATTATCCATCATTGGGATCTCCTCCTAGATCTGAATTGGTAAATCATTTTAAAGTAAAATCAGAATTTGTATCATAAAATAAATCAACATCAATAGTTCCTTAAAAATACCTCGAAATTCTTTTTGCAACTTTGAAATGAGTTTGTTGAGGTTTAGACATAAATCTAGAAACTAAACCTACACTATAAGAAATATCAAGTCTAGTAAGAGTTAGAGAATTCAAACTTCCAAATAGTTGTCTTTACAAAGTAGCATCAACTAAAGGAGTTATCATATCAAGCATTAACTTAGTTCCTAATTCACATGGAATGGAAACATGAACAACATCATTCATCTTAAATTTTTCTAAAAGATCGTGAGCATATTTACTTTGAGATAGAAAAATACCCTTAGGGGTAGTTAAATTTGCATTCCTAAGAAATAATGTAAAATCCATATATCAATCATTTGAAATTTTTGATTAGTTTGAAACTTAATATTAGAAATTAAAGAATTTGAACTTGAAGTAAGAATCAAATCATCTACATATAAAATAACAATAACAATGTCATCTTCACTATGTTTAATGTATAGATTACAGTCTTTTTTATGGGTAATGGGTTGAAGCCAAAATTTCATTATTATTATTTGTTGATTTAATTATTATTATTTGTTAAGATTAAGTAGATTCAAACCCAAGACCTCACAAATTAGAGGCTCACAACTTTACCGTTGTGTTGTAGGTTGTTTCCTAGATTAGGATAATTTTTACTTCTAATGAAACCTTGATAAATAAAGAAAGAGTTGATCTTGGAATACCATTCTCTAGAAGATTGTTTTAATCCATCGATAGATTTTGTTAACTTTAAAACTAAATGTTCATGACCTTCTTTAATAAAACCAGGATCTTGAGCCATATAAATTTCCTCATGTAAGTCACCATTGAGAAAGATACTTTTAACATCCATTTTGTGAGTAGGCCAATCAATTTTAAAAGCTAAAGCAAGAACAATTTTAATAGTATGCATTTTAGAAACATGATAAAATATCTCATTATAATCTAAACCTTCAATTTGAGAAAAAACTCTAGCAACTAGTCTAGCTTTAAACTTACTAATTTAATTATTGTCATTTAATTTTGTTTTGTATAACCATTTGCATGAAACCAAATTCTTACCACGAGGTAAACTAACTAAATCCCAAGTTTTATTAGAAATAAAAGTATCATATTCTTCTTTCATAGCTTTTGACCATTGAGGTTGTATGTTAGCTTGTTCAAATGATTTAGGATTATAAGTATTCATAATAGAGGACATAAAAGAATAATTTCAATATAATTAACTCTCGTAGGTTTAAGTCCACCCATTCTAGCTATGTAATTATAACTTTCACAAAGTAAATTCTTAAACCATTTAGGAATTCTCTTAGAAGTAACAAAATCATCACTAGATGAAGAATCATTAGGAGTAGAAATAGTATGATCATCATCACTATCAGTGGAAGGAAGAGAAATAGATGCATTAGGAGTAGGGTTTAGAGAAGGATATTTTTCATCCACAACCAAAAATTTACTTCTACTAAATTCAACATCTTGCACATTAGAACAATCATGTACTCCATTTTCTGCAATACAAACATCTCTAGCAACTTGAACTTTGTTAGTAATAGGATTATAAATCCTATATCCTTTAGTTTGTTCATCATAGCCAACAAATAGATAAGGAGAATATTTGGTATCTAATTTGTGCCTCTTTTGTTTAGGTTTATGAACATAAGCAATTGAACCAAAAATTCTTAAATTTTCCAAATTGAGCTTCCTACCAGACCAAGCTTCTTCAAGAGTTTTATCTTTTAAAGCTTTAGTAGGAGTCTTATTAATGAGATATGTAGCACAAGAAATTGATTAAGCCTAAAACTTATAATCTATATTTTTAGGATGCAACAAACATCTATCCATTTCAACAATAGTTCTATGCTTCTTTTTTTCCACATCATTTTTGTGTGGTGTATAAGGAATGGTAAGCTCATGTTTTATACCAAAATATTTCAATATGAATGAAAATCATTATTAACATATTCCTTCCCATTGTTAGTTATAAGAATTTTAATCTTAAAACCAGATTGCCTTTCAACAAACATATAAAATTTAGAAAATATATCAATAACTTGATCTTTACTATGCAAGAAATAGATCCAAGTTCGTCTTGAAAAATCATAAAAAAAAGTAAGTGCATACCTTGATCCTTGGATGGAGTTATTCTCCATGGGTCCCAAAAGGTCACTATGAATGGGGTGCAACTTATGATGTTCCCTCCAAGATTGACCATGTGGAAAGGGTTCCCTATGCATCTTACCACTCATGCAACTAGTGCATATAATTTTAAAAGGAACAATATTAGGAAATCCATCAACCATATTTTCTTTTTGCATCAAAGGGATATAATCAAAATTCAAATGGACAAGAATTTAATGCCAATATTAGCATGAAATGAGTACCTTGAAGTGGAAAACTCATAAAATTTAAATAAGTTATCATAATCCATTTTGGCATTAGCAACAACTTGGTCAGATTTAGGATCAATAACATAACACATGTCCTTATGAAATTCAACCTTATAATCTTGACATAATTGAGAAACTGAAAGAAGACTAGATTTCAATTCAGGAACATAAAGAACATCACACAATTTTACATTAGGAACACTAACATCACCAAAACCTTCAACTTTGTAACTATGATTATTAGCTAATTGAATTGTTATGTTTGAAGTATCAGGTTGCAAGGAATAAAACACTTCTCTATGATATGTAACATGTTGAGATGCACCACTATCAATAATACACTCTAAAGGGTTACAAACATTATAACTAATTGTAAAGGCATGACGATATTGATTACCATTAATCTTCTTATAATGATACTTTTGATTATTTTGATTAATAGGCTTCTTATCATTTTTCTTTTTAAAACAATTGTTAGTCAAATGACCATATTTTCCACAATAGGTGCAATGGGATTTTTTATGAGGACTATTCTTTTTATTATGATGATGATTATTATTATTGTTATGATAGGGCCCAGAATGAATTTTTTTATTGGAATAACTATGATGATGATATGTGTGTGAAAATGTGACTTATCTAGACAACACAAACACTTCAATGAATCATTGTGTGATTGATTAAACAAATTAAACTAATGAAGCACAAATTAATCAAAGTGACTCATTGCCTTCTAGTAAATAGGAGTATGAATTTTTTTCTCATATCATCACAAAATCCAGTGACTATAGACTCTATCTAAATGAAGGATTTTGAAAGCCAAGCTAAATGAAATGCAAGTTCATCCAAATTAAGCCAATATTTATCCATTATTGAGAAAAATGAAAGTAAACTAAATGAACTATGAATATGATAAGTAATTAACAATAATATATCACCAACTCGACAACGTTCCTCTACTTCACAATTCTCCCTTTTTAGAAGAATGGAGGCCTGATTATATAGAAATCCTCTTGAAAATAGGCAGACAAGATCAATTAATGATTGGCGATTGAGATTGATCCCAGAATAGCACAATCCATGTGCAATTGATTCGATTGGTCAAGACTCAAAATTGAAGAATCAGTTAACTCCAATGATTAATCAGTTATGTTGAAAGTTACCAAAGTTAACTTGAAAGTTGATAAATCAAATGATGAGTTAACATAACTGATTTGATTTGTTTCCATAATGATAATCAGTTGACTGAACTAAACTAATTTGATCAATCAGTTAAGTAATTAATGACTTAAGAATGCACTTTTTGGATTATTTAAATGATTTAATGCATTTTCCTTGAAATTGTGATGACATAATTAAATTAATCCCTTTTGTGATTAATTGACAATTCTTAATTATTTAATCAATATCGTAAGACATTAATTAAATAAATAGTATAAGGTTAATTTAATTCTCAACAACATTAGGATTTAGGAATTAATCAATTAAATAGGATCAAGTGTGATGATTTCTTGGGACCTAGAGTTTAGGTCAAATTAGATTGATAAGTTGAATTGCCTTAGATTAGGACTTAGGTGATTTAATCATGTTATAAATTAATCTTTCTTTGTTATTTTATATTAAAGGATAAACCAAGGACATGTCACATATTTGTATTTCCTTTAATAAGGAAATTAGATATTACTCCTTAAGAGGATTCCTACACATGGCACACACCTAATGTGAATGTGGCACTCATAGAGTATGGGAGTTACATGAAAACTCCTTCACTCATCTCTTCTTAAGAGATGATTTTCACACACTTCTTAGAGGGGGTTCTCACATGGTTCTAAGTTATTTCTCACAAGTTGGATTTCTTCTCTCTTCTCTCATTTTCATTCTTGAAATATTGTAATGAGTTATTGCTCTCTCTCTCTCTCTCTCTCTCTCTCTCTCTCTCTCTCTCTCTCTCTCATATTTTATGCACAAGGGGTTTTTCTTAGTTTTCCCCTTTCAAAAACATTGTCTTAGTGTTGATCTTGAGCTTCTTGGTGTTTTTTGGTGAAAATTCTTGAATCACCTTCTTTCACTTGGTTATGGTAAAATTATTCTTCTTGTAACTCTCTCTTGGATTCTTTCATGTTTCCTAATCTCTATTTGTTATCCCTCTCCATGTTGCTTCTTCATTTCCTCACTGCTTCTTCTAAGATGCTTTCTCCCTCTCTCGCAGCTCTTGCAGTCTTTTAAAAAAAATTAAAGTTGATAACTACTCCTCCACGTGCATCGCTCCCTTTCTCTGGCTTCCTGTCTCCCTTAGATGCGCTAGCCTATCTTCTGCGTAGTCTCTTAGCATTATTGCTTTTTTTAAAAAAAATTTCCCAACTGAAACCTTGGCCAAGTTTCAAGATAGTTATTTGCTAGTAAAAGATGGTAATATGCTAAAGTTGTTTGTTACAATTATTATTATCTCATTCTTATATCTCATTATTTTGTAGGTTACTGATCAATTCTTGTTCTATTTTTAGCTATTTTGTTTATTTATAACATATTTATGGTTTTTTGCAGGCTGAGCACCATATTACTTTTATCATTTTTTTTGCAAATCATTGCAACCTATTATTTATCATTAGATCGTTTGCTTAACATATTTTGTTTAAGCTTTAAAATTTAACTAATTTTATTTTTTTGACAATTGAGTTTAATCTTTAAATTTATTCTAATTTTTTTTTAAAAAAAAGTTAAACGATTATACATTTTGTTTCATTTAATATTTTTTAAACCCATTTTTATTTTATCCATATAAACTTGTTTCTATTGCTAATTCATCATTTAACTGTAATTAAAATTTGTTTCATCAGTTTAACCAAAAAAATTAAACCTTTAAAAATTCTTGCAATTGTTCACTTACAATTTACAATAAATTTATTTTTCGTGCTCCTTAGCATAATATCTTATTTATATTTCACTCCATTGGGATTAATCTCATTATTTTGTGTATTTAATTATGTCTCATCCTCACTATGAATATTCCTCTTTTGCTGATGTTTTAGATCAAGAAGAGGATATTATCTCTGCCTTTCTTAATGTCACTTTACCTTCTTTTAGAGATGTCTGTATTGATCAAGATGAACTTCATAAATTATATGAATTGAGTACTAATCCTATGATTTTTGTGGAGGTCAATGATACTGACAACAATATTGATGACATTACTGGTGATACTAATGATTATAATAGCTCCACTCTTGATTTTTCATATACTGATCGATACATTACAGATTTGTTTTCTGAAAGTGCTAATTGCGTTTCAGATTACATACCTGATTTATTTTATGATACACACTATGATTGTGTTTTACAAAGTTTTACTGATTCAACACTAGGAGATCCCAATGACGGGATCTCTACTAGTGGTTATTTCCTTATTGCAGGCTCAGGTGTTGTTTAAGCTCCACCTCTATTTTTTTACTGGAAATTAAAATACCGAATGTACAAATTAATCTTAAGAATCTCAATGGTCACTTGAAGATTTGGGCCCCCCTTTAAAAGCATCTAAACCTTTATATTGTAATAATAAAAGTGTTATTTCCTTATCAATGCATCCTATGTACAATTCAAGCTCCAAGCACATACCACTCCAGAATCACTTCATAAAATAACATGTTGAAGCGACACATGAGTTCCTCCTCTATTTCAAGTGAAATGATCTAGTTGTTGATACCTTAACGAAGACTTGTTCTAAAGAGAGATCTCAAAATCATTGTAAACATTTGGGTTTGATACCTATTGATCTCATCTCCTTAAGTAAAGATTAAAGGGGGATGTTAGAAATTAATCTTTCCTTGGTATTTTATATTAAAGGATAAACCAAGGACATGACACATATTTTTATTTTCTTTAATAAGGAAATTAGATATTCCTTCTTAAGAGGATTCCTACACATGACACACACCTAATGTGAATGTGGCACTCATAGAGTATGGGAGTTACATGAAAACTCCTTCACTCATCTCTACTTAAGAGATGCTTTTCACAAACTTTTTAGAGGGGGTTCTAACATGGCTCTAAGTTGTTTCTCACAATTTGGATTTCTTCTCTCTTCTCTCATTCTCATTCTTGCAATATTGTAATGAGATATTTCTCTCTCTCTCTCTCTCTCTCTCTCTCTCTCTCTCTCTCTGATTCTTACCTCATTCATATTTTATGCACAAGGGGGTTTTCTTAGTTTCCCCCTTTCAAAAACATTGTCTTGGTGTTGATCTTAAGCTTCTTGGTATTTTTTGGTGAAAGTTATTGAATCACCTTCTTTCACTTGGTTATGGTAAAATTCTTCTTCTTGCAACTCTCTCTTGGATTCTTTCCTCTTTCCTAATCTCTATTTTTTATCTTAATATTACTAACAAATCAAGATTAGGGGCTTAGGGTTTTGTAGACCATTGTTGGGTGATTACATTTTCCCCTCTTTGATTTGATGTACAGCCAATGCATTGATTCAAAGAATAGTTGGTGTTGAGACCAAGAAAAATTTGATGTGAAGTGATGAAACTACTCTCAAGTCAATTAATTCAAAGATATCAATTCCAAACTTGATTGGGTTAGAATCGATGAAGATAGATCAGAATGGTCAATTTGATGTGAAGCGATGAAATTGACCACCTGTTTGATCAATTTATGATGATTGATAATGATAAATAACCAATTTGATTTGATGTGATAAAATTTATGAATGCTAGAAAGACTCTTAAACTGTTGGATTGGTTTGAACAAATAACTAGTTTGATGTGATGCGATGAAACTGATTACCTTTAAGAGATCGTTTAGAAAAATTGACTTGATTTGATGCAATGAAGCCAATTTTTTGATGAGGACAATACCAATTTGATGTGAATAAATGAAACCAATATGTCCCTAGAGATTTTTTGATCATGAATAATCTCAATTTGATGTGATGTGATGAAGTTGAGATGCCCCTTGTGATGATGTCTTGTTTGATTTGATGGTTTGATTTCTTGATTAAAGATTCAAATATTTCTCAATGTTTGATGATGTAATCACTTAATTGTTGATGTCGTGATCATGCCCCCTCGAGAGAGAAATCAAAATATGGCTAGGAACGTGCCCTAGTGATCATAATTAATTTGATTGATAAAATGATGTAGGAAGAGACTGATCTAATTTTGATGAGGTCATAATTGTCCCTGACACATTCTGCACTTGTTTTAGGTCCTGTTGAGCAAGTTTGACCAATATTCTGGCAAGGTTTGACCAAGTTTGACAAAAAATTTGGCACATTGATTGTTTTGAGGAAAAAAAATTAAACTAGGAGAAATTCCCTTAAAGGTCAAAAGATTGATTGCGTAAGTGGTCAACTATGTTTGACTGATTTGTCAAATTATAATTTTGACAAATAAAATGATCTCAGATTTTGATTTTGATCCTGAAAATGGATTCAGGACAATCAAATTAGCAAAGGGTGAACTTTTCACTTCGATCAGAGCAAGTTGAAAATTAGGTCAAAAACCTATTTAAGGGCCAAAAGGGCCATTTCAATTCATTTTCACTTGTCGAGTCCAAAATTTCAAAAACCTTCTCTAAGTGGAAAAATGGTGATTCCTATCCAAAACCATCGATTTGAGAAGCAACGGATCCATAATCGGTCATGAAACTATGGACCAGAAGTAAGTGCTAGAAAATTTTCCTTTTTTTGATTGATTTTTTGGACATTTTTTTTGATTTTATGTCATAATCATCAGTTGCTCGTATAGGCTATTAGGAGAGCTCATACGAGTAACTACAAAAAAATATTTTCTTGTATGAATTTATTAGTTTTTTTGTATGGCGAGTCCCCTTTACTTGTAGGAAAATGTTATGTTTTTCCCCTTTTATCATACACCGTCTTACCTTTTCTCGTATCAAAAAGTTTACTCGTACTAGATGTGATGAATGCTCGTATGAAAATCTAGTCTTCTGTATTTACTCATACTAAAAACAATGAGCTTTTTTGAAGTAGTAAATGCGAAATTTCCCTTTGTTTGATTGTTTATTTGAGTTCATTAGTATATTTTCTAGCTTCTCTATGCATTGTTTGGACATCGTACTGATGATTTCTTCTTCTTTTCTTGCAGGAGGTGTTACCAAAATTTAGTTCTGGATCACGTATCCACCAATATTGATGAGGTTGGTACAATATCTCTCTAAGGATGAATTGAAAATTATAGAAGAGTGTGGATTTGGTTGGTTATTACATATTCCTAATATTCATATTAATCACGGATTGTTGATGGATCTTATGGAGAGATTCCACAGTGAGCACACCACTTTTCACTTATTGATCGGGGAGATGATTGTGACTCTGAGGATGTATATCACATCCTCCATATCCCTTTCTCTGGTCCACTTGTATAGTATGAGTCATCTCAACACCCTGGTATGGTTGTCATTTACAGGATATTTTGAGATGAGGATATCTAAGAGAGATGAGTGGGATGGGATGTTATGATGACTCGACATTCCCAATAGTTTCCTCTATCTTGTGTGATGGATGAGTTCATAGGGTGCATTATCATGCCTGATAGAGGGAAAAAGGGATTCTAGTGCAGGTGGGGACTAGTCTTAGAGGGTCTGCTAGCTTGACCATCAAAGTTGGGGTGGGGTTCCTATCTCTTAGCTCATATGTATCATGAGCTTCATGATGTTGTTTATAGGGGTATGAGGAGTCTAAATATAGGATTTATAGTTTTCCATATCTTGGCATGGGAGTACCTCCCTATCCACAAGCCTATTGTAGATGATGCTTGTGTATTTGGCCATCCATTCATTTATTGATATGCAGGTTATGTTGTCCATCCCTGCTTGGGGAAGACTACCTATTGGAGATGGCAGATCAATGATATGATAGTTGTAACTTGGAGGCCTTACCAAGGCACAAAGGAGTGGGGAGACTAGAGGTCTCAGGGAAAGGATATTTTTATTACCTATCCTCTGATTGGTTTCACTTCCAGTGTAGTGGAGAATTTTTTTGTTTCATGGGTTCTTCGGTAGTATGGACAACCACATGTTATACCAAATTTTTTTACAATGTATGCCCGCTATGCTAATGAGGTACACAAGGGATGGGGACCTAGATTGGTTCCTGCTACAACTATGTAGTATTTTGGCACCATTAGAAGATCTAGATGGGATTATCTTGATGTTGTTGCTGATGTTGGGATGACTCCTGAATACATGGAGTATTTTTCTTGATACACTTTTACTCATTTCATAGACCTAGCTGCCATGATTCCCAAGATTGAGGATGATGATGATGCTCCTTTCCTTCCTCCACTAGCATATGGTAGATGAGATACAACATAGAGGTGACTTGGTGGAGATCTTGGTGCTAATTCTAGTAGAGTGACACATATTACTGGACAACGTAGGAGAGGAGAGGCAGGTACTCTTGGTTTAGTTAGTAGGAAAGATCCTGGTCCTAGTGGTGCAACAACTATTTATATGAGAGAGAAGACTATGTAGGTACATGGAGAGCATATTGTTGAGGCCACCCGACAGGTTAGGCAGTGTAGAGATGAGTTGGTCAGTGGTGAGGAGCAGTAGGGAGGTGGTGAGGGAGAGAATTTTAGATAGAGGACACCTTAGGAAACTATCTGCACTCTGAGAGACAAAATTCAAGGTGTACAAATAGATATAGTTATGGCACGGTATATGATAGAAGAGCAAGATCAACAGATAGCCGAGCATGATCAGAGGTAGCATCCTTGATAGCCAATTGCGATCAGATTTAGCGTAAGGCTACACAACAGAGGAATAGGGAATCATAGTATTTTGAAACATATAGTGATGTTATTCCTTTGGACAGATAGGTCATCCCATATTCACAGTATGTGGCTTGTTTAGAGGGTGCATGTATGCCAGAGGCCGATGGGATTATTCCACCTCCACCACCACATGTTCTTGATGGTGTAGAGGATTTTTTTGAGAGTTAGATTCTGATGTTCAACATTTTTGATATTTCCATATTTTGTACCCATTTTTGGCATTATATACGATGACTTTCTCTGATGACAGTTATATATTTTGATATTTTTATGTATCATCACCTGGTTTTTTGTGTCGCCTAGTTCTTGCATGTTTCCTTGTTGGCATGTTTTAAATTATTTTTCTGGAAGCCTTTTCCACAAGGAGTAGGATTGTGGAGTTGGAATGGATAGAGGACATTCCCTATATTTTTATATCCCATTCCGAAAGTTCTCTATCAAGTTTAATTTGCATATTTTTCCTTGTCGGTTCATCAAATTTTTTGAGTGAATGGTTGTTTTTGGGCATTGTGTTCCATCCTCATATTCTTACGAGATGACTTAAGGATTCCATGAGAATTTTCACTCTTGGAAAGTGGCCAATTGAGCTATGTGTTATTGTTGTTATCATTTCAGTTTCCACTCAGATGTGTTTTCCCAAGTGAGGTTTGTTATTCATTCTTGTTTCTTTTCTTGGATCTATCCCCTTGCATATTTTTATTCCATTGTTACATCATGTCGGTTGTGTTCACCACGTGCATGTGAGCATGCTTATGATGGATCTTGCGAGATCTGAACTCCTAGATATAGGTCAGTTGAGTGTTTTATCATTTGGAGGTTGGGTTGGGAAATTGCATTGCCTTGTGACACTCATTGTATGATGAGCATGGGTATGTACAGGTAGATGTGTGGAGTGACTTCTCACGGTTATCTCAGCCTAGAAGTGGTCGACAAGGTAATGTAAAGAGGTTTAATAAAGTGATAAATTAATAAACACATGGGTAATAAAAATTAATAAAAGATAAGAGTTTACCTCTTGTTAGGAATAACAGTCCACCAACACAACTGAGAGGGGGGTGAATCAGTTGTGAGACAGATTATTAAACATTAAACTTTATAAACCAAAACTTTATTCCAAATGATAAAAAAGTAAATGCCAATACAATAACACAATCCTTTGTTATTGAGGAAACCCTATTAAAGGTAAAACCCCGGTGGGAATTAGTACCCACAAATAATGTACTGAGAGTATAGTATCCCTATTAAAAGATTTAGCCCTGTTAGGAGCTTATTACAGAATTATAGTACATAGTCCCTATTAAAGGACATACCCTATTAGGAGTCAAGATCAATAGTGGGCTCATTTCCCAGGCACACTGCATAAAGAAGGTTAAAGCCACCCTCAAGGACTTACAGTCCGAAACAAAAGTGTATATAGAACATATAAAATCTAGTGAACTATCTCATAACAACTGTCTTTTCTTGGTCAGTTCCAATGAATTATAATAATTATATCCTCTACTCTACATCTAGAAGACAATCAAGCTCGTAGATTCCACACTTCTTTATCTCTTAATTTTCCTCTTTAGTACATACACACACTTGTTTTCAAAATAAAATATCTCTCATATATACCCTATTACAATAATTGAATTAGGTCAGCCAACTAGGCTTTCCCAATATAGAAATAATTATGTAACCCCTTTCTAAGATACCAATGGTACCTATAACAAGTAAACATCAATTACAATCCATCAGATATAATCCAAGATCTGTAATCTATGCTCACAATCCACAATACACGCTACATCTCTGAAGTCGGCCCCAAATAGGTCTCCTCTAGAATACACACCACACCTGATGTCACCAAAAATCATATGACTTGCGACCCATAAAAAAAAATTTTGAACATGTCTTCTGTCATCTCTTAAGCTCGCATAACCAAAATCATCATCGCTTGTAAGATATACTCAAAACACAGAGACCCACTTTCTCAAATATCACTGTCATAGTCCAGTATCCAGTCTTCACCAAAACATCTGTTACTTATCCAATATGCAACATTAAGCCAATCAACCTTAGAAATAAGATCACCATACATCCTTCTACATATCCTCATCTTCGTTCATTCTCATTCATCCGTACAGTATTCGTACACTTCTATCAGTCATCATACAACAGTAACAATCGGTCTGTTCTTCCTTCACAAAAACATATGTTGACATTAGTGAAAAAACATGAATGCCAACAACATCAGTAGTAGCCAATTATAACAACATCCAATAATCTCCCCTTTTGGAATTGATGGCAACATATGGGAAAATCCATCAACCTAAAAGTACAATCTTTTCAATATCCTCAACAAAGATCTCCCTAAAAAAATAGGAATTTTCTTATAGAATCTCTCCCCCTTTGACAATAATGGAAAAGGATGCCATAAATCTTCTTCATTCTTCTACAAGGTGTATCTTTTTCAAATGTTCATGTCTATAACAACCAGGTGCAAAATGCCCAAATATGTTCTATATTGTTCCCGTGATCACTCCCCCTGAGGAGTAGATCCATACATCAAGTCTATAAAATGATATAGCTCTAAAAGCCATTGGACTGATGCATTCCTACATCAATTAATTACTATAGGGAGGGGCTCTCACCCCAAGCATGCTTCCTAGATACTCAAAAGAATCTTTGGGCAAAGGTTTTGTAAATATATCTGCTATTTGTTCCTTTGTGCTAACATACTCCAATCTGATCTCCTTCTCTACTACCTTGTCTCTCAAGAAATGATACTTATTACAAATATGTTTAGTCTTTGAATGCATTATAGGATTCTTTGACATATTCACTGTGCTAGTGTTATCACAATGGATAACCACTGGCTCTTCAAAAATTATTCCAATGTCCTTCAACATTTGTTTCATCCAAAAAATCTGTGTACATTTTATAGCAGCAACAACATACTCAGATTCAACAGTAGACTGAGCTATACAATCCTACTTCTTACTTAACCATGAAACAAGTCTTTTTCCAAGGAAAAATGGTCCTCCACTTGTAATCTTTATATCATCCACACTACCTGCCCAATCAACATAAATATAAGCATGTAAATTAAAGTCATCATATTTTTCATACCATAGTCCATACTCTATTGTTCCTTTCAAATATCTGATAATTCTTTTCATAGCAACAAGATGTGTCTCTTTAGGATCTTCTTGATATCTTGCCACAATTTCAATTGCATTGGAAATGTATCTAGTTTGGTGTGAGTTAGATATTGTAGACCTCCAATCATTGATCTATACTTTGTCTTAAAAACACTATGAGTTTCATCATTATTAGTAAGTTTATAACCGGTCATCATGGGTGTCGCAATAGATTTACAATCTTCCATTCAAAATTTCTTCAACATTTCCTTATGATACTTGGTCTGAGATATAAAAATACCATTCTTTTTTTGATTAATTTAGGATCTAAGGAAAAATTTCATCTCACCAATAATTGACCTTTCAAATTCATTTTCCATCTCTTTAGAGAACTTTTTACTCATTTCATCATTACCTCCAGAAATGATATCATCAACAAAAACTTCTATGATTAGAATTCTATCTTCACCAGTTCTTAAGTATAAATTATTGTCTGCATTACCATTTCTAAAACCAAGATCAAGTAGATACCTATCTAGTCTTTAATACCATGCTCTCAGTGCTTGTTTAAGTCCATATAATGCTTTCTTCAACTTGCAAACCATGTCTTCATCTTGTGTCAAAGGAAATCCATCAGGTTGCTCTATATATGTATACCTCTTCCTCCAGATCTCCATTCAAAAATTAAGATTTCACATCCATTTGATATAACTTAAATTCTTTATGTGAAACATAAGAAAGAAATAATATCACTACTTCCAACCTAGCAACATGAGAAAATGTTTCTTGAAAGTCTATGCCTTCTTGTTGTGAGAAGCCTTTACAAACTAGTCCAGCCTTATTTCTTACCATTTTTCCTTCCTCATCCATTTTGTTTCTGAAAACCCATTTAGTTCCTATCACATTCTTATTTTTAGGCCTTGGAACCAATTCCCAAGTGTTGTTTTTCTTTATCTTTTCTAATTCTTTCTACGTATCTTTAATCCAAGATTCATCTCTACATTCTTCATCAGTAGATTTCGGTTCAACTTAAGAAATCCAAAAAAAATTATCTCTTACTTTTGATCTTTTCATTATTCCTCTATTTGCATCACCAATGATTTGATCTTCAAGATGGTTCTTCTTAACATACCTCAAAGTTTTAGGAGTTTCAGTAAGCTCAATTGATTCATCTTAACAAACTTCGATCTCATTATCAATCTCCAAAAGTCTTCAGGATCAGCAGTGACCTCCTTAATCTTTGCAATCTGACCATAGTCATACATTCTCTCCCGAATCTGAAACCTTTCATCTATCCTCACATTAGTACTTTCAATCATCTTCCCCAATCTCATATTGAAACATTTATAGGCTTTTATCTTAGTGGAATAACCAAGGAAGACACCTTCATCACTTCTAGCATCAAACTTCCCTATCTCATCATCTCTTTTGATATAGCATTTACTTCCAAATATTCTAAAATATTTTATAGTAGGAGTGTGATTAAACCATAATTCATAAGGATTCTTACTTGTACCTTCTCTGATCTCAATTATGTTCAAGGTGTACACAGTAGTACCAACAAATTCTCTCCAATGAACATGTGATACATTTCCTTCCAACAACATAGTTCTAGCAACATCTAATATTGTTTTGTTCCTTCACTCTGTTATCCCATTTTGTTGTGGTGTCCTAGGAGCAGATGTCTATTTGTATATTCCATGATCTTCATAGTAGGTATTAAACAAATTTGAACTAAAATCACCACCTCTATATGATCTCAAACATTTTATCTTCAAGCCTGATTCATTCTCAACTTTTGCTTTGAATATCTTGAATTTTTCAAATGCCTCTAATTTCTCTCAGATATGTAAACCAAATCATCCTATAAAATTCACCAGCAAAGAGTATAAAATACCTTTCACTGTAGTAAGATCTTGTTCTTGTAGGACCACAAAGATTTGTATGTACTAGATCCAACTTCCCTTTCGCTGAGTAGGATTTTCTTTTAAAACTGCTTCTAGTCTGCTTCCCCATAACACACTCTCTACACATAGTGTTATATGGTTTCAAATCTTAGGTAGATCTTTTACTGCATTAGTCATACTTTCCTTCACAATATTATCAAAGTTAATATGAAAAAATATTCTATGCCATAACCAACTGTTATCAACCTTCACAAAAAAAGAAGAAGCCTCAGATGTATTTAATTCAAATACATTACTTCTACATTTAGTACTAGATGCAATCAAGTCTCCTGACTTACTTTTGATAGAAAATTTCCCATAGATAAATTTCAATTGATAACCCTTGTCCACTAGCTGTCCAACACTCAAAAAATTATGATTAAGTCCATCAACAAGCAATAGATTGTCAGTATTAGTTTTTCCATCCAGAGAAATAGATCCAACTTGAATGATAAGCTTAGGAGTATTGTCACCAAATCTTACAATACCACCATCAACATTTTCAAATTAATAAACTTATTTTCAGCTACAGTCATATGATGTGAACAACCACCATCTATAACCCATTCAGATTTATTTTCAACATGAGATACTAAGGCTCTTTCTCCATGTTTAGGTTCATCATCCTTAATAGAAATAAATCCAATCTCATCATAGTCAATAGCTTCATCATCAGATACACCTTCACTAGCATAATAACATTCCTTTTCCTTTGAATACTTAGATTTATAAAACTTAGGTTTATGCTTTGGAACCCTTGTAGGACATCGAGATGGAAAATGACCTATCTTGTTGTAGGAAAAACATTTCAAAGGTAACTTTCCTTCAAATTTACCGTTACCTCTCTTTTCTCTTCTAGAGATTAGGGCCACAACTTCAACTATATTTCTTTCTTCTTCTTGTATTTGTTCCCATTCATCAGCATATTCTCTAAGTTCTTCTCTTAATTTACTATTGCTGGTGCTCACAATTCTTGATAAGCTCTTTTTATTTATATGCACAGTTGCCTTGAATGCCGACTCAAATTTAGTTAGAGAATATCACAGTTCTGCAGCCTCAAAGGTAGTTATTTTCCCAATAAATATATCTCTATTGAAGTTCTCTATCAAAGGTATAATATCTTCTATAGCTTGTACTTTAGTTATGTAAACAAGTGTCATGGATCTGAGAATCTTTGCAATCAATTTTGCTTCACTGTAAGTACCTCCAGAGTTACTGATGCCACTAAAAAATTTATTAAATCTCTATGCATACACTCTAATATTCTCACCATCTCTCATTTTCAATGTTTCCATCTTTGTCTTCTAGTTCTGTAACTTTTCCTTCTTTATATACTTATCTCCTTCATATAGTGCTTCCAATCTTATCCAAATTTCAAGTACAAAATCTAAATCTTTTACCTCTATGAATTCGCATTCAAAAAGTGCGTTGATCAATGCTTCTCTTCAGACCATGTTACATGAGATTAAATTATTTTCATCTTCAGTGGATTTATGTAGTTCATCCTCAGCTTTCATCTTTTCCTTTCTTTTAGTGATCATCTAGTAGTTGATTCCCAAACATAGTAAATGTGCTCTCATCTTGTTCTTCCAACTGTCAAAGTTTTCAGTATCAATTTTTGGACTATCCTTCCTCTAGTAAGCCATCTTTAGGATCACCTCAAGTTGTTAAACTTTCTCTCTAAGGACCAGTAGCTCTAATACCAATTGTTAGGAATAAAAATCTACCAACACAACTGAGGGGGGGTGAATCAGTTGTGAGACAAATTATTAAACATTAAACTTTATAAACCAAAACTTTAATCCAAATGATAACATAGTAAATGCCAACACAATGACACAATCCTTTGTTTTTGAGGAAAATTTTTTAAAGGTAAAATCACGGTGGGAAATAGGATCCACAAATAATGTACTAAGAGTATAGTATCCCTGTTAAAAGATTTATCTCTGTTAGGAGCTTATTACAACATTATAGTATATTGTCCCTGTTAAAGTAAAAACCCTATTAGGAGTCAAGAAAAATAGTGGTCTCACTGCCCAGGCACACTGCCTAAAGAAGGTTAAAGCCACCATTAAGGACTTACAGTATGAAACACAAGTGTATATAGAAAATATACAATCCAGTGAACTATTTGATAGCAACTATCTTTGCTTGTTTAGTTCCAATATTGAAGTACAATAATCATATCCTCTACTCTACATCCAACAGATGATCAAGCTCACAAATTCAACACTTCTCTATCTCTTAATTTTCCTCTTTAGTGCATACACACACTTCTTTTCAAAATAAAAGATCTCACATATATACCCTATTACAATAATTGAATTAGGTCAGCCAATTAGGCTTTCCCAGTATACAAATAATTATATAACCCCTTGCTAAGATACACATGGTACCTATAAAAATTAAACATCAATTAAAATCTATCATATATAATCCAAGATCCATAATCCACACTCACAATCCACAATACACGCTACATCTATGAAGTTGGCCCCAAATAGGTCTCCTCCAGAATACACACCACAACTGACATCATCAAAAATCATACAAATTGTGACCCATAAAAAAAATTTGTGAACATGTATTCTATCATCCCTTAATCTTGCATAACCTGAATCATCATTTCCTGTAAGATATACTCAAAAGACGGAGACTTGCTCTATAAAACATCACTCTCATAGTCCAATATCCATTCTTCACCAAAACATTTGTAACTCATCCAATATTCAATATTAATCCAAGAAATCTTAGAAATGAGATAACCATACATCCTTCTACATATCCTCATCTTCTCTCATTTTGATTCATCAGTATAGTATCCGTACACTTCTGTCAGTCATCATACAACAATAACAACCAGTCTGTTATTCCTTCATAGAAACATATGTTGACATTAGTGGAAAAACATGAATGCTAACAACATCAATAGTAACCAATTCGAACAACATCCAACACCTATATGGTATGAGGCCTCCCGAGGGAGTAGAGTTACCATACCATATGTCACTTGGGAGTACCAAGGGTCATCACTTGGAAGTATGAACAGAGAGGGTGCAGTGTCCATTTGATAGCCAGTGTTTAGAGAAAGCTAGTATGAGGACACAATAGGAGGCCTCCCAAGGGAGTTGAGTTACCATACCACATACCAATTGCGCTAGTACAAACCAAGAGACAACACTCCACTAGAGTCCCTACATAGTATCCTTAGTGTATTCTGAGTAGTGACCTGGAATACTGCATTTACATTCATGATCATATGTGTACCTTGAGCCATGCAATGGTTGGCATGTGTGTATCCTCTTACATGTTTGTGTCTCTTATGTGCCTGTGGTCAGGTCATTATCTCCATGAGCACGGCAGGGTGGGCCTGCGGGTACCACATGGTTGGGTGGCGTTGCAATCCTATACCACTGCTGGGGATCAGAGTATAGAGTTGGCCTTCCTCCAACTACAGGATTGGAGCTTTATGCTCATTTACTTCTTCAGGTTACATTTTATTGATTTTTGTAGTTACTTTATGCTCATGTATAAGTACTTGATGTGTGCTCTTATTGTAATGGATTGGATTAGATTGCAGTAGTATGATGTTAGATGATTTGGTTTCTTGCATGTATGTTATTATTTTTCAATCGATTCTCCAATGCCTTGATATGTGTGTATCTGATACTCTCCAGTGTGGAGATAACTTGTATTTTATGTTGTACATTGGTGTCAGCAAGTCTATCTAGCTTTTGGACTGAGGGAACCGTTCGTTGCAAGTGTTGGCAACAACTATCACCTGCTTTTGAATTCCACTCCATTAAATTGGATGGAAAAAAAAATGTGGATTTCCTAAGATTTTTTTAGCTCCCTCATGTCATAGAGCTCTTCAAGACCTTTTCAACACATTTTTAAAGGAGTCAATCAGACTCTAAATGCAAAATTTATGGCTCCTAGAACAGAGTCTAGATGAGTCCAGTGTATTGTCATATGATAGTATACTTTGTCGTATGGGAATGGGTATATTATCATTTTGGACCTAGTCTTTTGTCATTTTGGAAGTGCTTTTTCAGATGAGAAAAGTGATTTTTCATATGAGAATCTGATGAATTTCTTTCCTTTTTTGTCGTACTAAAGACAAAGGGAATTTTCATCCTCAATCAGAAGATTCAAGATGGTTTTTCAGATACCCTTTTTGATGTTGTACCTTCCCAAATCAGAACAGTTTAAGTATCAATTTTTTTTGGTATAAGCAAATATAATCCGTGGATGTCCTTGTGAATTAATTTGGTAAATGAACTTGTATAATTTAACCATGGTATGAATTGTACTTTGGGCTTAAAATGAATCATTGTAGGATAATATAGTATTTAGATGAACCTTGTATGTTAATCATGTAGTCGGTAAATGAAGAGTGGTGGTGGTTCATGCTTGGGAATCTTTGGTTGTTGTTTTTAGTCTCCCACTTGTGATATATTTATGTTTCGGCTATCTTTATCTTAATTTTTTTTTTAATCTCTTGTTTGATCCTTGTGTCCAAGGATTCCTAGGCAGGGCATTACATTACTCACATAGCTGAGGTCCACATGATGTATTGATCCTGGTCATTTGTCTGCAAATGTCTTCTTATATATATATATATATATATATATATGTGTGTGTGTGTGTGTGTGTGTGTGTGTGTGTGTGTGTGTGTGTGTGTGTGTGTGTGTGTGTGCACATGTATTTCTTCTCAGTGATGTAGGCTTGCAGGTACCAGACATCGACTCCAACTGGCTTCACAGGTTTAAGCGTGCCCTCAAAATCCTTGATCATTTTTGTTGCTACAAAGATTGTACCAAGTTCCCACAAGATTAAGCCTACCTTTGGTCCTTTTTGTTTGATCCTTTTCCCTTCGGATGGGAACTCTTGAGTTAGTCCTCTATATGTTTCTTTTGGTTTGATGATATTTTTTTATGTGATCTGGTTAGCTCTGTTGTTTTAATTTGATATTTGAAAATTGTTGGTCCCTAAGACTTGATGAGTGTTGATTTTGTGAGTGGTAATTCAATTTCTTTTAGATGAAATGTTATATCTTTTATAGAAGGCTTATTGGTATTAGTAAGCTATATAGAATTAAATACCTTATAATAAGTTTTATAAAGTATATTAATGTTTTCTAATAATAATAATAATAATAATAATAATAATAATAATAATAATAATAATAATGATAATAATAATAATAATAATAATAATGATTATATAGATAAATGTACACATAGGCATATGGGTGCACACATATGCATATGTATACATATAGATATTAGTAAAGGAATTAAATAATTATATCTATTTGTTATTAATTAAACAAAGTTGTTATAAAGATTATAAGGGAATACTAGAGTAATTATTAATTTGTAAATTATCACTTGATGGATAGAGTAACTAGAATGTTATCTAGAGGTGGTAAATATATATTCTAGGGTAAGGAGAAATTATATTAATCTTCCTTAAAGTAAAATTTAATAAGTATGATAATAAATATTAAAGTATCTACGTAAAGAATCCTCAACTAAGGATTAAATTTTTATCTAAAACTAATATAGTCCTAAACTATTAACCAACCTTCGGTTACAAATGGTTGCATCAGTTGGATTTTCCTGTGCAACCACTTCTGTAAGATATTTATGGGAGGAGTTTCAGAAGAGAGAGGGAGGTGGGGAAAAAAAGGAAAAGAATAGGAGAAATTCTCAGCAAAACACCATTGTGATATATGGTAGAAATCATTGTATATACCTTTTGTAACATTGTGGAAGCTTGTGGTTTTATCTAGAGTAGAATTTTTTCTTGTGGATCCTGGAGGGATTTAGAGAGTTAGCTGGAGTGATCTATGACTTATCCCTCAATGGTTTCTCTGCAAGACCCCAGATAGGATCTATCCGAGAAGGTGATCCTTCACATGTGTTTACTATGCTATTGTGTAAATGTATTACTGTTTGTCTTCCTTCTTTGGATCAAAGGAAACTTCTGGAAGTGGTGTTACAATTCTATTTTCATTATATGTTTGAGTGTTATCAATGGGAATGATTCTTCAAAAGGGATGGTGGACGTTTGTATTAAGTGAATTATTCTTTCTATAGGAACTATTATCACATTGTATGTTGTTTTAAAAAACTGGTGTCTCTATATTAAGATCCTTTTTTATGTGTTACAATATTCTTAGAAGCCTCTAGGAATCTTCAGGCATGAGTAGGGACAATTCAATGGTTAACTATGTGTTTAATTGCTTTATGTCTTTATTCCATCCTTTGTCAGATTCTGGTGAGTTGGATAGATTGATTCTAAGGGATGGACAAGTTAGAGGGGTGTTTTGGAAGGGAAACATGGAGATCTCAACTGGGTCTTTGATTCTTCTTCTCAAGCCCTCGTCATGCCCAGTTTCACCTGTAAAGTCAATCTGCTACTCACTATCTCTGTAAAGCACAATATTTGCCCAACTGCACACTTCTGGGCTCCAACTGTGCAGTTCTTGTGATGAACTACGTAGGAGGTAGGACCAAATGTGTAGGAAATAAAAAATTGTGTATCTTGAGACCCCCAACTATGTAGCTTCAGGCCCAACTATGCATGAGAAATGACCAACTGTGCAGGAGCAGTGACCAACTGCGCAGGACTTCACCAGGCCCAGTTTTTAGGGTTTTTTTGGGGTTTAGGGTTCCATGTTAACCCAAGGCTGACCCTATATGATTATTGACTTTTGGGATCACTTATTTCTCATGTTTTATTATGTATGGTGCATTTTGATGCCTTCTTAAGCATTTTGGACCATTTTGGAGTCCAGATTAGGGTTTAAGGTTGTCCGATGGATAATGGAAAATCTTTTCTTCCTAAACCTTTCCAATTTGATGTTGTAACACTTGTGTGTCTTCATGATTTCTACATTATGTGCATCTTCCATTATCATGATGCTTTTTGGGGGTAGGGAACCTAAGAACACTAGGTGAGTGGATCACAGTGAGGGGTCGGGGCCCTAAGTGGCTAGTACTAGGAAAACCCACTGTTGAGTTGTCCTAATCAAGTAAAAAATCTAAAAAAATAATGGAGATGGTAATACACATTAAATAATATAAATGAATGCCTCACCCATTCCATTAGAGCTAGTAAATGCTAAGGATGGGAGTGGGAGAAGGTGCCTGTATGTTGCTACAATTGAACAACCTTATCTCCACGAGAGATGTTCAGTTCCACACGTTCCTACTTGGGGTCCGGGGCATAGTATGGATAGTACCAAGATAACCCAAGGGGCAAGGACTTTGCGATTACACTCACCTATATTCTAGCTTTGGGTTCCTACCAAGTCAAATTTTCTTCTAGGGGTTTTGTATCTATATATTCTTTCAGTTTGATGTGTTTTGGGAAAGACTATCTCAACCTTAGGAGTATCTTAGTTATTTCCTTCTTGCATGGACCTTGGTATTTATCTCCTAGCATGGAGGATTAGACATTTTTGGGATCCACGTGGTTGGGTGGTTAATCTTTCTTTATCAAGGTATTGCTCGTGGTGTTGTGAAAGATCCTTGCGTATGCTTTCTCCATATTTGCAGATGAAGACTTTTCTTTGTAATAGTCATTTGTGATAAATGTAATATATTCCTAATGATGTAAATATAACCTCCTGAAGGGAGATGAATGTAATCAATCTTTGATGTACTCCAAATTGATGTAATGGATGGGTAGCTTTAGGGAAAAGGAAAAAGGGAAAAATAATCTGTTTATGTAATTTATGTATTTGACAAAGAAAGGAAATCTTTTATGTAGGAAAGGATTGTATTGTATCATTTGATGTAAATGTGATGGCATAAACTTATTAAAGGAGGAAATAGGTCCGCATTTTGGATTTGTGATTAACTTTTTATTATTTGAACTTATAAATGAATTACTTGTATGCAAAAGTGGTACAATAAAGGAAATGCTAAAAATGTATTGAACAATCTTCTCTTTTATTTTAATTTGGGTTTATGGAAAACACTCAATGTGTAAAATTTGATTCATGAATGAAATGTTGTATAAATTCCTGAAAACATTCATTTTATATAATGCAATGAATCAAAATTACATTGATCAAACATCTTTCTTTTGAAATAAATTAGGTTGTTAATGGACAATGTTTGGGAACCTAGGGAGGACCTAAATGTCAAAAGTTTATATCTCAAGTTAGTGTATGGTATCTCTTGTTAAAATTGTTTTATATATAT